>JAMPIQ010000001.1:5623153-5647478 GCA_024699855.1 Aphelenchoides besseyi | reverse complement strand
GTCGTGTTTTTCCGATGAACGCTTGTTGTTCTTTCGACTGTTGATCTAACCTTCCACTCTCATGTCCCTTGAGTGTAATTCGAAGTTTCTACTTATCTATTGTCCGTACGAAAAGCAGTCTGTGCAAAATGAGCTCAAATGTTCTCTTTTATTATCAAAACAAAAAATAAACAGAAATCTTAAGAACTGTGTTAAAAGCTAAGACCCGATCTTTCACTTTCTTTCTGATTCGGATATGAAAAAGAAGTGCAAACGAAAGGATTAAGCAGACTTGTTATGATACTGAAAGTACTCAGCGAATAGACAAAAGCAAAATAAACCGTAGGTACGTTGATCGTAACACTCAAGCGGATAGGAATTGAAGGTGAGTAAGAAGAGTTGATAACCGATTATGAAGTTGCAGAAAATAAAGAATGTACATCAACGGAAACTGAAGTCCTGAATTCGTTGGAGCAAAGAAAGAAGACAAATATGTTCAATTTGTTAACGAATACTGAGGTATAGAGAAGGGAAGTTCGACACAATTTTATTGTAAGGGAAAAGTCAGTTGGCACAAAACAAAATAGTTCACCGTGAAAACTGAATAAAATAAACGTTTACTTTAATCGTTGTGTGATGCTCGCCAATGCAATTCCAAAGGCTTGGACGGCAGAAAGCGGGGAACAAAAGTCGAGAGTGTAACAACCGTTTTCGATTCGTCCAAACTGCATGACTTGATCGTAGTCGTGTTCAATTTGGAAATTCTTAGCGGACTCTTGAGTCACACGACCACCGAAATCCAACTAAAAAAAACGGTTCAACCAGAAGTCTCAGAAACGAACTCACCTGATAAACTTGTGATTCTTCGTTCCAATAGGGAGTTTTGTTTGACATTTTTATTGTCTCGTAGTTTGGAAACAATGACGCTGGAGATGCTCCGCGTTCGCTTTGCACTTCGAGAGAATCGACATCGTCCAATTGGAAGGAAGCGACATTCAGTGTACCACTCAATCGTGCGCTTTGTGATCCCCGAGTCGAGGGTCGAACGAAACCACGGGATGGTTCAATAAGATCAGCTGCGTGAGTCGATTCGCCCAAAGTTGATTTCAGTGTTTGAACTCGTTGTTGCAAATCAGCGAACATGTCGGTGGGACGAAGAGCTTCTTCGATCAATGCCAATTGTCGAGCAATGTGACGGAACTGTTGGCGCATATCTTCAACAGACGGGTTGCTGTTTGATTCTAAAATCGAGATCAGGTTGTTTATACGTTCATTTCTTACCATCATTCACACTCGTTTCCTTCTCGGCTTCGTCCACAACCGAAATCAACGGTCGTAGGTCGTTGCTTGCGTACTCCAAGTCCTCGTCGTCTGTCGATTCCGCTTCGGAGTTTTCGACCACCGCAATCGATAGTTTTGCGGGTTGCTTCTTGGCTGTACGTCGAGTCAAACGCAAATCCGCCGCCAAATTTGCCAATCGATCGATCAACGTGCGATCCAAAAGTCGCGAACTCGTCCGCTGTTTCTTCGTCGATTGATTTGCTATGGCGGTCAGTTTCTGTTCGCGTTTTGTCGAAACTGTCGGAGCAACCAACGGCTGACGATCTTCAAGCCGCGTAGCCGTCGCAGCTTGTTGAGTTTCAGTTGACATTTGACTGTTTTCATCGTCGTCAATAAACTGAAAAGCAGGAAGGAATACAGAGAAAACAGATTTAAAACTCACTTCCAACGAATCCAATCGGTTTTGCCAGCCAGTTGATGAAGAGGCTGTAGCATCTTCATTGGCAGTTTTCCCGACCGTCGGGCTGGATTTGGACGATGAAGAAGTTTGTGGTTGAGATAACTCTAATTCGTTTGCCAGATTCCGCATTCTCGACACATGATCGCCGATTGCTGCTCTTAAACCGCGAAATTCTGCCAACACTGTAGCGTACAATCGACGTTCTTCTTCCAACAACTCGGAATCTTCATCCATTTCACTTCGTTGCATCAAAGCCGGCTGCTCGTTTATCGTTCCTTCGGCATGTTCGCTGAAACGAACGTGTCTTTCGGCTCCCGTCAATTGTGCTCCAGAAACCGCCAGATCCTCGTCCTCATCGACTGGTGCTTCGGGAGTTCGTGCTGCTCGTTGTTGTTGTGTGAGTTCCTGATTGGTTGCTGGTGGTTCGGCTGCTTGTCGTCGAAAATATCGTAACGCAGAACGTCTGGCTCTTCCACCACCATTCTGAGCTGCCGCCGTTCCCGTAGCTGCTGGTTCTCGTTGACTCACTGGTACCCGTTGAATTGGTCGTCGTTCACGTAAACGAGCTCGAGTTTCGGCACTGAGAGCAAAAATAAACGAAATGGTCTTTCAAACTTACTATGTCATTCGAGGATGTGGAGCGTGAAGTTGAGGATTGTAAAGTGCGGGCAATGGAAATCCGTTGTGGTTTTGTATTAACGGAGCGTGTGTGTCTACAGGCGAAACTACTCCTTGACCGATCATCTGTTCTCCAATTCCATCGTCTGTTGCTAACATTCGTGCGGTGGTTCGTTGAGCCAAATGTCGAGGAATAGCAGGCGAGTTGTCCGGAGATCGATAACGTCGAACTGCCTCCTGAGTGCGCTCGAATGCAATGATCGGATTGTTCATGGGAATAGAAATCGACTGAATGGCATTCGGATCCAAAGGTAAGGTTTTGGTTAGCGGTCGTAAGTCGCAAAGCGAAATGGTCATTTGACGAGGTTGAAGATGTAGCACTGAGGTTTTGTAGACAACTTGAGCTAAATTGTCTGGCAAATCACGAATCCCAGGCGAAGTGATTTTAAAGCGCGTGCACCAAACATTTGAACGAACCTAAACAAATTGAATTTGCGTTCATTAAAACAACAACTTACGTGACATAACATGCGACTTGCTTTCGGCGATCGCGTGGCCAAACGTTTGCCAACAAACTTCTTAATTCGTCGTTTACTTCTCCTCCACATCGTGTTTCGTGTTGCAGTGGTCGTTCCGTGAGTTAGCGCTTCTTCAATGCTGCAAACTGAACAAACGACTCGGTACTTGTGTTTTTGATGACTTCAACTCACATTCCATTCCAACTGTTGATGCGAATCCTGACTCTACGGGATCGTCGATTGTGGCCGAAGGTGCAACTTCCAAATCAGATGTAAAGGCGGAATTTCGAATTGGCAAATTCGGGTTTCCAATCGAAGCGAAATCCCACGGAGGCCCAACTTGATGCTCTCCGGATTGGACTGCAAAACGACCGCGAGAGTAACCGGGAACGGAGAAAGCAGTCGATGGTGGAAGTGAAATGACGAACTGGGGAATCACTCGGTTGATTTGACGGCCAATGAGAATCGGAATTAGACCGCCCATGTGCTCCACACACAACATGTAGTGAAAGTTTTTGCGCGGAATAATTGTGCAGTACCATCTGAAAAGCAAATAAAGTTTCGCTTCAATTCACGAAATGTACCTCCAGAAGGTTGGTTCACAAACGAAACGACACATGCGCTCGTAAGATGGAATCCGACACTGAAAATCGAAATCAAAACTAGAGCTTAATGCGATCAATTACTCTTATGATATGGCGATCAAACTGACGGATAACATTAGCGGGTCTCTGCGGCAAACCCAAACGTTCGACATCTCGAGCTGTTCGACCCAAACTCAACCACATCTGATAGGCAATCAGCTTGCTCAATCTCGGCACTTCTGTTTCCACTCTTCCGACAGCCAAACTGCCGCCCGAAGCCGTGATTATCGTCTCGTCATTGTGTGCCCAGGTGAAACTAATCGAATCGTCGGTAATTTGAATTGGTGGTGTGAAACTGTGAACCGAACGACACTCGTGATTCAAAATCACGATACTAAACATTAAATGTGTTTCAGAATCGATCTCATTGCCTACTTTCCGGTCTTACAGACCACCGCCAAAAAGTGTCCGTTGGTTGACCATTGAATTGATTTGATCGGATCACAGCTCTGCCAACTTCTCAACTCAACTTCGTAGAACGTGTTGATGAAAAGGACGTGATCAGTAGCAGAGACCACAGCCAACGTCCACTTCTGATCGAGATCTTCGCGAACGGCAGAAAACGCGACACGTTGAATTCCGCATTGGAGGATTTGTCGTTCGGTTATCAACGTTCCGTGCTCAGTGAACACTTGAATGTGACCGTTCTCCAAACCTAAGACGAACTCTTTGGACGACGGAGCCCACGCACCACAGTTGATTTGATACAAAAAATTGTGCGTCCAAATTCGCTGTCCGTTTGCCGAACCTACTGAAAATCCATGAACAAAGACCGTAAACTGCTTACCGATGATAAAAAAGTTGTCCTCGTAGACGATCAAAACCGCTTGTCCGTTGGGCATCCAATTGAAATCGCGCACTTTCGGTCCACGATCGTTCACCAACTCCACGGACCAGCGCTCATCGTTCGGAACCCAAAACTGCAATTGAAGATTGGAAATAGAAATCGACTGGAAAAAACTCACGTATATGATTCCATTCACATCGCAGGACATCAATTTGGTCATCGTCGCGTTCCACGCACATCGTTGAATTCGCGAGTGATGTCCACGAAGGTTGTAGTTGTAACGACGCGACAAATCCAATTCCTCGAACTCCATCTCATCGGCCGTATCGGTGACTGTCACGCCGACAACTCCAGATTCCGTTCCGATGGCGAGAAAACCTGAAGAATCAAAAATAAGAAGTCGACTGAAACCTCGTACCTCTTGTTTCGGACGGTTGAGAGCCGTGGAAAGCGGTGATGTGTGAGGGATTACCGGCGTGATGTTTCGGTACGTGCGGCATCCATGTTAAGCACGAAATTCCGGTGGGCACAATCGAGCTTCCCGCCCAGCATTGAGTTTCCCAGAAGATTTTCATTTCGAGAAAGTCGGTTGAAAGACGCAAATCAATTCATCGGAGCGAAACGTTTTGATTTCACACGTGAACCTGAAAATCTCGAAACGTCAAAGAAAACCGATAAACCGAACACGCGAGACGCCAGTCGACGCGAAGTTTTGCTGCCCATCGATTCACGACTCTGAAACGCGAAAACCACGCGGAAACTGCGTAGACGCTTTTTGACGGAAACCGGATGGTTAATCCGCCAACAAAAATCATTCCATCGACGTCCGATTTACACTGTGCGTTTTGATGGGAATTGTGATTTTGCCGCGCTTTAAAACGCACGTTCTTTTTTGCGTCCCAATCACGACCAGTGGTACCGAAGATCTCCGGTCGATGATAAGAGGACGCACGGAAAACGTTGAAAAGTTCACGGCACGTTAAAACTCATTAGAATGATTACCATTTCAAGTCTTCAAACGTCGGTTTCGCTCAAGAAAACCGTCGAAGCGAAAACGTGGGTTTGCGTGGCTTTGAAATTAACGTTCTTTCTTGAGCTGTGGACTTCATTCATGCATAGCGAGTGCTCTTTGAGGCAGATTCCACACTTTGCGTTGTTTCCGGTTTAGAAACGAAAAACGTGCGCGAATGTCGAGGTTAATAAGATGACGCAAAACGCGAATCCAAAAATCCTCAATTTTGTTGTGCTTCAGCTGAACATTTTTTGCCACGTTTTTGTTCTCCACGTTCATTCGCGAGATGAGGACATTCCAAGAGACATAGTCGCTAAATCGACCATGAAAACGCGAAAAAGAAGACGAAGAGACGCGCCAAAATGGATAAGAAGAAGCGGATAAACGGTCCAAGTCAACCGCACACACGAACCCGAACGACTCATTTGTTCACTGATCCGCGACAACAGCCGAGACCGTTGCAACCCACCAGATGGTTTCGCTTGTGGATCCCAAGGAACAGGATCTAACTGCTCATTCAACACGATTGAATTGCACACTGGGACGGATGCAAATACGAAATGACGTCGTGTTTTACGAAAATTAGACGTCGTGGATTAGCCCTCGCCCCCACGGTCTTCAGACGTCGCTGATTCTCGCGGCTTAACTGGATTCCTTGTTCGAGCGGTTTCGAATTCGCAAAAACTTTTACCTTTTTGCTCAAATGAACTTCCGCTCTCTTCCCGAAGCTTTGAATTACAAACAAACCGCGCTTCGAACGAAAAATGCGCAGAGACGCACGGCGTTTTCGAGAATGCGGTTGGAACAATCGGACGTGGATCAGAACAAAAAACACCAAACGGTTTTTGCGTGCATTCGATTTAACGTTAAGAGTTGTCGATGAAATGAACGTCAAAATGGCACAACCTTAAGAGCCACTTCAACGTTCACTTTACGATTCCAACATCTCCTTAGCGTCTCGATCGTTCATCGACGCTGCGAACGGTTGGGGACCGGAAGATGCCTCCGAGCAAACAAATTTGATCGTCTTTGCGTCCGATCACGCGCATTTTCTTTGTCGCGCAATTAAATGGCGAAAACGACATTCCAATGGTATTTTGGGTCAGCTAATTATCTCGCGCTTAAAAGGGCAACTACAATGCAACCACCGGGATTCGGCTCGGAACTACAAAAAACGCGGAGAAATTGAATTTGTCGCGCAATCTCGACGCCAATTTTTGATTCCGGCAAAAATCATTCGCCGCTCGGGAATTAAACGCCGTTTACGCTTTTCGGGGCGAATAACAAACGCGAACTTTTTGTGAAACGACTGCTCACGGACCGGTTGACAAAAGGAGGGGGAACGGCGAGAGGTGAGTGCGTAACCAAAAAAACATGCGCGGCGTAAAACTAAAATTATTTCAACCGTCGAGTTGCCTTACAACACGCTCTCTGTATGTTTGTTTCCATAGTGAACGTGGGCACCAAAAATTCCGGACACCCGATGACTCGCGACTACAAACAATTTGGCAAAATTTTCCAGCCGCTGGAACTTCGAACAGAAACCGAAGATCACCACGTGGTGGGACCAAGTGGATTCTGGAGCGGCAAGAGAACTTGGGGACTGCAGGTGCTCCGACAACAAAACTCATTTGGCTAATAAACGGGGAATGTTGGCGGCCTGGAAATCAGCTCTTGAAAAGCTTTTCGGAATTCGATGGCTTTGCATTAAATCAAACGGCAGCATCGAAATCAAGAGACCGCTCGCTAATCGACCGAATTCCCAGGAGCTCCTAAATTTACGACGCCGACGAATTCGATTTGTTTTTTTTGTGGACACGAGACGTTTTCTGACGCGCGTTGATAAGCCAATCGATTCGGCGAAGTCGTGAGTTCCGACGGAAAGCGTGTGCGCGAAGACGTCGAAGTTCGCGGTTAATTCGATCGATTGGCTTCAAAGGGAAGGACGGCGAAGTTTAAAGGTGCGAACAGGAAAGATACCAATTCGAATTGCACAAACGCTTCTGACCACATCGACGAATGCATGTGACTCTCGAGAGCGACGGCTGATAACAACGAAATGGAAACGCTGAGCAGCAAAAAGAAAGTGGACAGAATTTCGATCTCTGATGTCGAACACGCAGTTTATCTTCTCGTCACTCGAACTTCCACCTTACAATTAAACGCGAAAATTACACCGATTCTCTCGTTGTAACGCCCACAGACGCAGTCACCTGAAAAGGAGTGTAAATGTCAAATTGGATCGCTTCTAATGCGCTGCGAAATCGATTTCCGTTCGCGGTTTGACAGACCGAAGTGAATCATAAACTTCCGATTTTGACATCGAGATCCAGAAGCCGTCGCTGTAAAGTGAAGAGCGACGTTTACGCAAACAAGCGAAGCATCGCACGAACCAATCACTCAAATCATAACCGACAATGTTCCCCCAAAAAAGATCGGTGGATTCACGTCGAAAGTCAAACTGCGCAATCGACTACAATCTGGAGGTTTCTCTCGCGAAGTGATACGAGAGCGAAGATCTTAGCGGGATCCGTGTCTCCTTTTTGCCCGCAAAAGGATAACATTTGGAGATGAAGTTGATGAGTAATGGGAACGAGTGCCGGGAGATAAGAAGCGAATGAGCCAAAAAAACATCTTCGGCCTCCAAACGCGAAATTAGAGGCAAATTTTTCGATGTCAAAAACTGAAATGTCGAATTTCATTTCCGTTAAAGTGCCAAAAAGCAGCGAAAGTCGGGAGCGAGAAGCAAAACAAAGAAAAGGAAGTGGTGTTCGATAACCAATTGTTTTTGCCGTCTGTTAATTAGCTGTTTTCGTAGCGTCGATTGAACAGAAGACCGCTGACTGTTTCATAGATGGCAATTAAAAGAAGACTCGAAATCCTCCGGTTTCTGTGACGTGTCGAGTCAAAGGACATGATGTCCATGTAATCTTTGGTTTAATTTCCGGAACCCGCGTAAACACGCGACAGCCAAAACAAACATCTTCACCGAATGTTTTCACTAACAAACAATCCCCAATTTAATTTAGACTTCAAACTGCACGCTTTCGAGCTGAAGCGGTAGAACGTCGGCAAATGCGGAAATCAGTAGTATTCGTGTGCGAGGGCATTTAAACCAAACTTCGAACTAAGCCAATTAAAAGCCCGCAAAGTTGAGGTCCAGCGGACATACAATCAAACACTTCAGATGCTCACGAAACCCTGGAGTTGCTTTTGAGCATCGTAAATCGAAACGCAGTGGCGAAGGTTGTGGTCAAAACTGCGGAGCAGAAGGTGAAAAGGAATCCAAAACGCCTGGCTCATTAGCAAAACAGCGACGACCATACATCAACAAATTTGTACGCAATTTCAGTTGTTTGATTAAAAGCCCCGGGACCTGTCGACGTCCATACGAAGGCACCAGGAAAAACAGTTGGAACGTGCTAGTTGTTGGAAAGAAAAGTCACAGACGCGCAGATGAGAAGCAAAAGAGTCGTCATTGCGCATGAGAGTTAAAACAATTGACGAGCGAAACAGACCGCGCAACCATGTAAATCGCATGTGAAGAAGAAATTCGCGGAGTGCAAGATGAGTTCGCTGTAAAAAGAAACGTCAAGTTAAATCAACTCTCCATGTTTGCTATCACACGATGCACTAGAGTCGTAAAGGTTCAATTCGTGGTTCGGAATCTGCACCTCTTTGAGTCAACAATCTCCGAAGGAGAGCACTCCGCAAATTAATTCGATGAGCAAATACCAACCGTTGGGTCTTCTTTAAACGTCGAATCACAATCGTAATGTTCGCAGAAAATGCCACTCCACTTACAACCTTTGGAATTAACACAGAGCAACGTTTTTTGTTTGTAGTACATCTCTTTAGTCTGGGTTCGGTTTAAGAGACCATTCGCGACGATAAGAACATCTATGTGCTCGTGGATTAGCTGCAAATCCCAATCCGATGAACGAGCGTCAACAGATCTCAGTCGTCTGAAGATTTCTGGACTTGAAAGTTGAGATTCGAAAGCAAACTTCTGCTCGAAAACAATCGTGACTTTAGCATAAGACATCTGCTTCTTTCAAACGGTAATTAAACTCGTGAAATCGATCGCATAACCAGCTCATAAACGCACTCGACAACAAGTCTTCCAATCTCGTCAAAGTAATGAAAGACGATTAAAACCATCGGATTTGAAAAGACGGAAGTTAACGTTGAAATCTTTTGTTCTACACGAGCATAAATTTTGACCTTCGCAAAGAACTCTACGATTTCAGAAATCAATTAATGCGCGTCAATGCTTCCAAAAGTGTTTTAATGGCAAGTCAATTGCTGGGTTAAAACACGAGCATTTAAACTGATCGTCACGACCACAGACGCTATAAACATCACCACAGAGTCGGCGGCAAAAAACGTTCACATTGTCAACCTCCGTGTTTTTGAAACGACCAAAACAACGAAAAAGTGTAGCAACTTTGGAAACATCAAACCAATTAGTTGTGTGACGTACTATGAAGTCGCTTTTCGATTTCTCCTGCAGTACAAACTCGACCACGTTTTGAATTTGCCGCGGAAGTGTTAACGATGCAGGACCCTGCGAGTCGAGTAAACTCTTCGCCAAACCAACTGAGCCATCGGAACTTTGTTGTTTGATGGGCAAATGAGAAGGAAAATCGAGTCGACGTGTAAGCTCATTCGCATGTCTGGACACTGAGATTACGTCATGATCGGAGGTTTAATAAGAAAACTGATGTGAATGAAACGACCGTTTGGACTTGGAACCAAATTGCTTCTCCGTAGGCTCCATATAACCAAAGATCATAAACAATAACGCGTGTGTGAAAGAGCGAAAACGATCGATCCGAAAAGCGTGGAACAAAAGTGCAGATTAAATCATCGGGAAACAAAAACAAGCTGGAAAACATCAAGTGACCACAACTATGGATTTGGCCCCAAAAACGTCCGATGACTTCGATGAGTTTCGTACTGAATGGGCACAAAAACGTAAAATACAAAAAAACGATCCTCTTAGTCAGCACACACTTCTAACGTTTGCATGTGACTCACAAAAGACGATCGTTTTGTTCCTGACATTTCGAATCGTAATGTTTTGTGCCGAAGCGAACAAGTTGGTGAAACAAATTGGACAGCAACAAACCTTTTCGAAAGTCAATTTCTGTTTGATTTGTCAACAAACGGCCGCGAATGTGAACCGTGTGAGTCGGTCGCTACGCAAAAGAACCTTGAGGTCTATTGCGCACTCAACGGTCGCGGATTTGAATCAATAGGCGAGAGAACTCAAACCGTTGAACCTTTCGAGTCAACACCTCTTCGGTTGGATTGCACGGCGATAATCTTCGAAGGTGTCAAGAGCGATCGGTTTCGTCGGTTCACACGTGAAATTTGACAGTTGAGTAAACGCAATAAGCGTGCAAGTTCATCGTGTTGACGCGGAATTCGAATAAGAAACAAAAAAACGACCATTGAATCACAAACATTCGCGATAAACGCTTTCAAAATGGCTTCTGAGCGCTCGAACTGTCGATTTCGATCGATCAGATGTTGACGATTGAAATCCAAAAACTGAGCGTATGTCCGACAAAAACCAGACCGATTTTCTGCTCGCGCGATTCTGCGGCTTTTGATCTCGATATCCGACTGCACAACCGCCAATTTGAAGTCCATTTAGTGGTAAGATCGAATTCGAGGGTAACAACTTTCAATTAACGATGTCCAGGGACTGAAGTGAAAACAAAACGACGACGTTAAAGACGTCATTCGAACAATTCCACTCATGTTAATCGCTATGACACACGCGCCGAGCGAGTGGTTGGTACCCGAGTCAGTCTAAGGACATTCGAGCACTTGAATTCAATCGCCGGCCATCAAAAACGTCTCCAAAATCGACCTTCGAGTTAAAATGCTCATTCAGATGGTTATGCAAGAGCTGTGATGTTAAGCTCTTCGGTTGAATGGAAACAAAAACAGTTGCACGACGGTAATTAATTAGCGGTTGAGGTCATCGACACAAAAACGTTCAAACGAACGCGAGAAACGAAACGGCAGATGGACAACGAGCGGAGAATCAATGAAAGAAATTGGACTCGTGCTGCTAATTGAGTTCAAGGTTAAAAGTGAGTCATTCAGAACACTAAATTACGGTCAACTACCGCTGACTAGCCATTGAAATAGAACGCGTGTTGTTCAGGTTACTGGAGAAATAAACGTGGGAATGGTCGGAATACGCGAAAAGCTCGATAACCACATTATCTAGACGTAATCGAGTTAACGGTTTTCATTTGTGTTCTGTTAAGAGACGACATTTACACCACCGATGTTTGCAGAATCGAATCATCGGCCAAAGCCAGAAACTTTAAATTGTCGGATAGAGTTGGCAAAATTTCATTTCCGACTTTCTTTGTCTTGTTGTGGAGTTGCGCATTTGCCGAAAATTTGCATGCGCTCCACGAGCATCGAAATTGCATCCACAGCTGCCCAGCCGTCAACTCAAATTTGCCTTCGGCTGCCCTACGGACACTCAAATTCACCACGAGGTTGCGCGAGTATCCGGTTCGGCTCTCGACAGTCCGAACCAAAATGCGGACTTTAAGACGGAAATTGGAGGCAAAGAGCCGCAAATTCATTGCTCTTATTTAAGTTATTAAATGTCCCACGTCAAACAAGATCCAAACCCATTTCAATCCAGACGCTTGAAGATCACGTCAAATGATTTTATGTTATGTCAAGTTTCTTGTTGATGTTGATAACCGCAGATAGTAGGGATTTGCTCGAATTAGCGATGAATCATTAGTTCTCAAGCACAAATGAGTGAATTCAGAGAAGGACTGTTGAGTAGAAATATTTTAGCAATCTGATGGCGTCGAGGAATGCACTAATGAACTGAATCGATCGAGTCTTTTTACCGTCTAACGGTGGAAGTGAATCACGCTCTTGGTCGCTAAGACGTTTGAGTTTGCGAAGAATAAACAAACAACTAACATATCTGTTTAAGCATATTAATATACATTTGAAACTTCAACGTTTATTCACGTTCTAACCACAAGCAGATGAATGGACACAACAGAGAGAAACACACGATCTACGTGCCACCTTCTCCACTGAGTTTCTATTTGGTTGTGTCCATCTGGAAATGGCTGTTCATGACCATAAGACCCGTTGCATTACCGTAGAGGTGTTCTTGCTGGGTTGGTCGAAAATGTTGTCTGTATCATCATCGAACTGAAATAAGCAAATTAATCGATTCACAGAGTCTCAAACTTGCAGGTCCCAAAACCACGACGTCATTCTGAAACTCAAGATCGTCATTCAGAGCAGTCAACCACAACTCACGGGCTTTTCCTCGGCAGTTTTCACCACTGGTGGCGCTGTATTTTCAACACGAGGTTCCTTTGGCTTCTCAGTTTCTTTCTTCGGAACGAGCAACGAATCCTGTGGCATCACAACGCTAACTCCCGTATGCGAAGACACTGGAGTAGTCAATTGAGGGGTGCTAATGGCTGAATTAACTTGAACCGCCTTTTTCGAAATCCTCTTCGAAGCCTTCGATTCTTTCTTGCGGGTCCTTGTTTTGTCGTCTTCCGTCTTCACTTTCTTTTTGTCCTTCTCTTCTTTGCGCTTTTTGCAACACAAACAAAACACGGCAGTAACAATCGCCCCGGCCACCACAGCAATACCCACACTGTAATCAGCAGGTAGACAAGTGAGCAGTTGGAAACTCACCCGATGGCAACCCAAACCCAAATTTCCGTAAACACTCCCTTATTTTCATTCGGAACAAAGATCGTTGCTTTCTGAAAGAGAAGTGATTCCAACTCCTGATAGTAAACTCACGAAAACTGCAGTCAAACCGGAAAGATCGGCGGCGTCCGTGGTATTGTATTTGACATTGAGTTTGTAAGTGTTAGCTCCATTCGATGTGAATACTGCGTGAGTTGGACAATCGACCTCAAAACTTGCAGATCCCTGTTTCGTGACGAGAACTTTGTCCGGCGATACCTCAAAGTTGAGCGGTAGATAGTTGGGTTGACCTAAACGCAATGAAATCCATTAGAAGTTGAATCAAACCTGGAATACCTAAAACTGCGTTGTTTCCGATAGTACTGTAATCCACTAAAAGAATACAGCCGCCGAAATTGAAGGTAAGTCTGAAGATCATTGACTTAAATGATTTATCAATTTTTCTTACGTTAACTTCTTATCCACGGGATTTGGATACGTGAACGTGACATTCAATAATTGTGATGTGACTACCAAGTCCTCAGCGCCGGTGCAATCTCCGTGAAGCGACCTGAAAACAAGAAGATCAAGAAGCCAAAAGCAAAAAAACTCACGTGGTCTTGTCTTCCTGAAGTTGAAAACACTTTTCGTCTTCGGTCGAAGTAGCGTACTGAAATTTAAAGCTCAACACGGTCGACATCAACCAGCAAACTTTAAAGCAGTTCGTCATCAAACGCACGGAAGAACGAAACTTTTTGAAGGTCTGAAAAATGGAAGTCGAATGAGCAAACTTTTCGACTAGAACTGATGAATCGAGAATATGCAAATTGCTGAAGTTGCAGATTTCTTCCGAGTGCATGGTTAAAGTCTTTTATTGAAATGCCAAATTCTCTAATTTCAATCTGACTTATCAGATGCAGCAACCGAAGATCGACGTGTGTGTGAACGTCAGTTTTCTAGTCATTGTCATTTCGCGACCCGAGGATTTTTATGCTCGTGAGATGATTCGAAAAACGTGGATGAAAGAGACCGTGAGTTTCCGCTTGTAGATTTTGATTTCTTGTTCAGAACAAACCCTCGGACTATCGAGTCCTGTTTCTGGTCGGACGTCGATCAGATCAGGAACTCAACTCGCTGTTGGACGAAGAGCAACAACAATACGGAGATGTGATTCGATACACGGTCGACGACACCTACGAGCTTCTTTACGTGAAAGTTCACGCCGCTTTCAGTTGGCAACAGCAATTCTGTTCACATGTTCGTTATTTGCTGAAGACCGACGACGATACGGTTGTTGATCTGAATCGATTGGATCACTACGTGCGCACCGAATTCAATCCTCTGCTCGTCGAACATCCGAAATCCTTCTTCTGTAATCGGTGGAAGGGCCACAAACCATTTCGTGATCCAAATAACCGCTGGTGAGAAACAAAGAAGTTGAAATAACTATCTGGAGTTTCAGGTTTGTGTCGTCAAAAGAATACAACAGGACAGTTTTTTCCGACCTTCTGTCAGGGATGTTCGTATTTGCTATCCACTGCGGCCGTTGCTTCACTACTCAACAACACGGCAACTGTCAAGAGTATTCATTTGGAAGATGTGCTCTACACTGGACTTGTGGCCGAGAAAACCCCCAATGTTTATCACCATAATTCGGCGGCCTTTGGTGCAAAAGTCAGTTCCAATATTCATTCCGTCGTTGAGGAATAAGAGGTTTCAGAGAGAAGGAAAATGTGATCAACACAAAGTTCCTTATCTGTGTGCGTACATCGGAGTTTCTGCATGGAAGTTGCAGTTTGATTACAAGAAAATGAAGAATCTCAACTGCAGCTGATGGGTTCGATTATACGGGTGTTCTGTTTGTTTGTACATTAAATATGTTTATTAAGAAAAACAAACGATAATAAAAAGTCAGGAATGGTTGTGTTTTAATCTAACAATCGCTTTTGCTTCGTCCTCTCGGAATTCAACGTTGTTCAAATCAAAGCAGTCTGTGAAGAGCGGTCTAATGGGCAGATTCCTCGGAACTCTGATGTGCATTCCGTTTGTGTTGATGAGTTTGAACCAACTAGAGTTGATCAAAGATTCCGGACTGCTAAAACCGACTCGTCAGTCTTGTTGTGATGCTTGATAACAAACCCGATTGGGAAACGTAAAGACCGCGATCGAAAATGCTCGCTGTAGTGATCGGATCGGGTTCCACTGTCATCCGAAAAACTGCTCACCTAATCGTGAGTGAATGGTCAGGACTCCATTATGAGTTGGATCAAAGTGGAGCAGATCCCAAGTCTCGTACAACATCAATTTGAGCATCTCGTGCAGTAAGCGGTGTGTGATTTTCTTGCCATTTGCCGACGTTCAGGTCAAGATGAAACAAACGAGCCTTTGGATCCAGCTGATCGTTCCAATCATCCGTATAGTCATGTTCGTCGTCGTAATGGAGCGCATTCGAATAGTCGTCTTCAGCTCGAGTGCGTACAAGAAGGAAGTACGAACCGTTGGCGACCGTCAAGTAGCGTCGCGAGAATCGAACACTCTCTGACTCGTTCAACGGCTAAAAGTTCAATTATGACTGAAATCAATCGATCACTTACATTTGCTTGTTCATCTAACGGTCCAAAGTCCATACGCCGTGTTTCACGTGTCCGAATGTCGTAGCAATAAGCATGATGACAATCTACAGCAGTCAGACTGCCGAAGAAGAAAATGTTGCCGTCATGAAAATGGAACCCAGATAACGAATGTCCATTTGTGTTGGCCAATCCGAGCCCCTCAATTTTAGTGGTCTCAACTTCGTATTTGGAGAAAATAACTGTTCCATCGGTTCGAGGTGTCGCCATGAGGACAAAATCGTTGTCCATCACAGAGAGTGTATTAGATTGTAAGATCCAACAAGCTCGTCAAATGGCTGGATCTTGCTGAGCTCCAAGTCATATTTTCGGTGAATGAAGTCTAACTTCATTCGACCGATGTAGACCGACGACTCATCGCAAGTCCACAATGCGATGAGTTGGCTTGGTGTCCAAACCAGAAGGTCAGTCAACGTAAGTTGATGACCAACTGTGTTTTCAGTGGACGTGGCCAACAATCTAAAAGCACTGTAATCGTATTTAAGACTTCAAAACTTACGTTTGATTGCCGCTAAAAGTGTCCAGAACGATGATTATCCGATCGCAATGAAAGCATTGGTACAAGAAACAATAAAATTCTAAATTTTATGTCTTCAATTAATCGAAAAGTTGCTAAACAAAACCGTGCAATAATTTCACGAACTCCCGGACGAGTTGTATCGCGGAACATGTTCAGGATCAAACAACCGAAGTACCCTGTGAATGCGTTCGGATAGCGCAGATGACCGATCATCAAAACCAGAGCCGAGTAACAGTGTGAAATGTCGCGGCTTGAATTCTGTTTAAAGCGCGAAAACAAACCCGCACTATACATATCTTCAACCAATTCAAATAGAAGTCCTTGGCCATTGTTTGTTCTTAACGCCACTGAGTTTATAATTGAATTTATTTGCTTTGATTTTGGCAATTGACATCTGACCAACGAAAACAATTGCCGATGAAAGACCCCAACTACGATTTTCAGTCGTTTGATTGCTGTGGAAAAGTTCAACGAGTTTCTGCGGAAATCCATCGACCTCTTTAACTTCCATTCGTTTGCTCAAAATTTGAATGATTTCCTCTGGTAAACGCTGACTAATCGGTGCCACGTGTACCTCGGGCATTGAATTCATCTCCGGAGTCGCCAGTACTGAAGAAAAGAAAATTATTGTGGTCGATCGAAACAAAACTTACAGCTTGAAAATCTGCAACAGTCGATGGAACATGAGTATTTGGTGGAACGCAACAAAGAACTTGATTACGATAGTGGAGTGCCATCGGCGGAAGAATTTCAGAATACGCGATGTAGTGCAATGAGAACGCGTGTGGATACTCGTCGGTGAGTTGACTCATCAGACGCATAATTGCTTTTTTTGTACATGTGACTCAACGTGTGAAATCGATTGGTGCGACTCAGATTTGCCAGCAAGCGACTCACTTGAATGACTAGAATGTTCAGGAAACCGATGCTTTTGTTCGAGCATTGCATCCGATTAAGTGCCGTCAAGAATAGACGATCCAAAATCAAAGCTACGTAGCAGTTTCATCACGATAGTTATCGGCCGTTCGTGTAGGTCGCTTCGGATGGGGCGTTGAGCGACTCATGGCGGCTCTCCATAACGTTGTTCGCGTACTCCATTTTAATAACTTCTAAAATAAGACAACGATTAAAATAAAACGGATGATGATGGAATAGATAAAGAGCGCGAAAGTAGTCACCGAGATATGAAAACGCGGCTTATTTTCTCATCACCTAACGATAGAAACTGGCATCCGATAGTGAGATCGGAAGGTGGTCTTGTGCGTGAGAGACACAAATCCCAATCAAATGAACCAATCAGTGGCATATACGAATGAGCGTCCTGATATAAATCATGGCTCGAAGTCATCAATTTTGAAGAACGCCGGTCAATCATTATTAATCGGCGTTGTGTTTGAAAAGATTGCTTGTTCAAAGTTACTTCGAGTAACTAATTGAATTGTTTTCATCAAATACGAATCGTATGTTTGCTATTCAATTTTACAATGCGTTCTTGATTTACGTATATTTCTGGTTTGAATTCAGTTGTCAATGAACAGATTTGAGCATTCGACTGTAATCAATCCACGCTCTAGACCATTCAATTCACATCCAGAGATTTCTTGAACAGCGTTTGAATTCGGTTTCCTCTTTAATCTGCATTTTGTTTCCATTAAAAGAGCCATCGGTCACACAAAAGCCATTGTATTACATCGGATGACGAATTTACGTTTTAAATAGTCAGAAAGCTGAAAAACAAGTTGACTGCATAGAAAGAATAAAATTGAGATCCAAGAAACAGCGAATGGGGTTCTTATAATCAGGAAACTCTGCGGTTGTCGAGGTTCATCAACAGCTCTCACTGTCAAGAGATTGCTCAGCCGCTGTTGCCACGCGAGATATTTGGAGATGCTGTGAATTTCGAAATTAAGTGCAAGACAAATCAAAAGAAGTTCCTGCTCTTGTAGTCCACCTATGCATGTGATTGAAAAGAAACAAGCGAGCTACTAACACGAGACATAGAAAACGCTTGTACAACCACCGAAAGCAATTCATCAACTGCGAACTCTCTAAATTAGTTTTATGACCATTGATGTTTTGTAGTTTATCGACCAGAATCGTTCAATCCTTTAAACGACCGGTATTTACAGTTAATTCTTTTGGAAATATTGTCTTCTTCATTACCTAGTTGGAGCAGAGAATTTGAAGAGAACTTCTCGGAAGGCACTTCATTTGAATTGCTGTTACGCAAATCAATCAAAGCTTTCAACTTCTTTATGAACGTCTAATATCTACCTCAATAGACAAGCAAAAATTTCAACTTTAAAGTCAATTTGTTAGAATCTTAGAAGCATCTTTTATTCATAAACATTCAAATTTGTTGAAAAATTTGCTTCGTAGTATCGATCAGAAGATGTTAAACATGACGTTTTCATTTCTTTGCAGACCATCCGCTCTACTTGGTTTATGAATGTGACGACTGATATGATGTGTTGTTGTGGTGAAATAAGAATGTGCTTCAAATCGGAAACCAAAACGAGTTGATGATAAGAGAAATATCAATTAACAATTGTAGATCGTTTGACTGATGATAAAAATAGTTTTTAAATGACCAAATACCTCCCTTTCAATCGTCATTTGCAAGATGTGGAGTCGATTTGCGTGCTTTGGTCTTCTTCTTGTGCTCAATCCTAGCGGCACTGGTTAGTCTTCTGTAAATGTCTTCAGATATCTCTTCAGCCTTTGCTTCCGATCCATGCGATGGACGAATCGTTGTGGTCTTGGATGATCCGCCTACTTGGTACAATGGTTTTACCACAAAGATGTTCAACGTGAGCGAACAGTTTCGTTCAAACACTTGAAATCACTTTAGAGACAAAAAGATCTTCTAATCGAACTATTTGCTCGTCCTTATTTCTATAATTTCGAACGTCTGGCCCTCGGATATTTGAGCGAGAACGAGACGCTAACGAATTTCAATCATTTTCACAGCGAATCGGATGTTGCCAATTACATCAATGCTGTGCAACAGGATTCAACTTCTATATTCCAAAACAGGTGCGAGAAATAAAGTTTGTAAAACGGGTTGAATTGCTTTCAGTGGTCCACAAAATGTCTACGAAAAGAACTATCTGTCAGTTCCCGGCGACAAAATTACTATCGTTTTTTTGTATCTCATATTTATGATGATGACGTCAACTATGAACGTTCGTATGCAAAACGACTTCAGGATCAAGGAGTTCATGTGGTTATGATTGGACATAGTATTGGAACTGACTACTATTACATTTACAGTCGATTAGTCGAAGTAACCAACGATCCATTTACGGTTTTCAATTGGGACGCCTCTAAACATTACCAAGTGATGATTATCAAGAATGATTCAAGCAAGTGATTGGTTGTTCAGTTGCCGGGGGCTCAACTTCAAGTAAGAAATAAACAACAATTTAACATCAATCATCCACAGAACCGACGATTGTTACTTCTCCTAAGTACCCAGAAAGTCCATGTGCAGGGCGCGCTGTCATTGTGTTGGATGCTTCGACTTCGTGAGTTGGTTTCAGTACGGATCAGTTTAATGTAAAGTTGAAGCTTTTTGGCTAATAAAAAGAGCGTTTTAGGATGAGAAGAGTCTTTTTCAACGTTTACTTGTCAGTCCATATTTTGATCACTTCGAACGTTTAGCCATTGGTTTCTATGCTTTTAATACAAATTTAAGCAATTTTGGAGATTTTGTAAGTGAAACCGACGTTGCCCAGTATCTTCAGTCGATTCAACAATATCCGAATTACATCAATTGGTTGAAGAAGTAAAAGTTTGCGTTCAAATCCATTTACCCTTCTTTCAATTTCAGTGCTTTGATGGACGTAAACAACAAAAACTACCCGGCCATTTCGGGAGATCCCATTACCTTATTAATTTTTGTATCGGACATTGAAGAAAACGAAGTCAGTGATGCTACCGAACAAGCAAAACAATTACAAGATCAAGGCGTTCGTGTGGTTTTGGTTGGTCACGGCGATTTCGAAGATGACTTTGTCAACCTCGATCGACTCACAAGAGTAACAGGCGATCCAAGCACCGCACTGAAATGGGACGATAAAAAGAGTTTGCCGGCTGACGACTATCAGACGTGATTCAAACAAGTTATGGGGTGTCCTGGTTCCTAAACCTACGCACTATATCACAAGTGTTCGATAATAAACACTCAGTTCATCGGTAGTTCTCTTGTTGAAAAACTAAATAGCAAGATGGACAACGGAACCTCTGACTGTTGGAAGTTAAACTTAAAAGGCTCATGGCTTTGAAATTGGGGCTGGAGATCAACAGTTTGACAAAATGGCTTTTGAATGTTCCAATTACAGACATCAATTCTCGATTTTTTCATGTGCTTACATTGAAATTTCTTGTAAATAAGTATCGATGTTTTGCTGCAAATGGTCGTCAAATCCACCGTTAAGTCCACGTTCTTATTATTGCTCTACGCATCAAAACGCAAACTTCGGAAAACCAACGACGTGAATGAATCCTCAAAACGAACACTGTGACTGATCGTAGAAGTCAAGAAATCTCGTCGACCTAAGACCATTGATTGTGTATTTGATGGAAATAAACTCCAGGTTTTCGGCTACAAAAACATATTTTTTCGTTCAGAAACATCGTTTGAGATTTCCACAGACTGGTAGCTCTGCAATTCATTTCGATGTTTGCGAGAGAAACTGAACGCCAAGCAAATCTCCTGATAGGAAGTCGGAAATGAGAAGCTTTTTCTGTATCTTTATTTTCACAATTTGCGATCACCGTTCTGTAAACTTTAAATCGAACTTGTCCAACGATTGTGAGCAAAATTACTGTTCACGATTTCAAAGTTGAAATCGAACATTTGAGTTCATTCGATTGAACGTCAAAACGACATTTTGAGATTGCGTTCTCTTTGATCACGTCGAAACGATTTTGAATTCTGATCGCGTCCTGTTACTAAGACTTATCATTATTGATCAATTGTCATTTCAATTCCAAAAGCATAATGAACATTAGTGAAGTTAAACTAACTCCTGAAGGTCGATGGATGTTCTTGCACTTCCTCTCGCAGTCGACGAGCAAGAATTCAAACTTAGATGGCTTAGCGAGTGTTGATGTTACTTCCGGACTTTTGCTTCAGCATTTCAGCTCATATGTCGTGAGAATCTTCCGGCAATTCGAAGTTGTTTTCGTCATCAAATTTTACGTTTGCTCTCCTCGGAATCGACAGATTTCTGGCAATTCGATCACGCTCCTCGTTACTCTTTCAACAACTCGTCGTTGTTTGCGATCTTCCGTTTGATCAACTCGCTTAACAATCCAGCAATTCGTGGACTTGTAATTGAAGAACAAACCGATTTTGCGAACCTCATCGACGATCAATTTATTCGGCTGGTGGCCGGTGTGATGTTTTGCACTTCTATTGCCTTTAACTTATGGTTTTAGGAATCTCCGAGCTAACAATTCCGCCCAGATTTGTGGCTGATAATGAGCTTATTCAACGGCTTTTGGTCTCGGTAGCACCTCAACTCGAGAAGGTGTCAGCGCCGTGGGAATGTTTGTATTTACTGAAATCTTTGCCGTTGCTGGAATTAGACGAGCTTACTGACCGGCAACTGTATCGTGAGAGTTTGCATGGGCAGGTAACAGACGTTTGACAAACTTTTGAGTTCATTTAATTCAGACTGATTTTCAAGTTATTTTGTCCCATAAAATCCGACGAGTGGTCGCAATAACCAAAGTGTTATATAAAAAATACGGTGCTATTCAGAATTTCAATTATGACCAAGCGTGAGTAGATGAACAGACAAAATTTTCACCTTTGGATTTCTAGAGGATTCTTTCGAATACAACCGAGTGTCGAAGAGTTGGTAATTGAATTCGTCGGGGAATTCCCGAAGAGAATATTCCGATGTTTGCCCAACATAAAACGAATTTACTTCTTGAAAGCGACCTATTGTCAGGTTGGCAAAATAATTCGAGACTCTGTGAATAATCAGCTCCTACAGAACTACAACACGTCGGATGATGCTGGCTCTTATAGCTATTTCGAAGCAATGGTTGTACTTGTGCAGAATAAACTGAAGAAATATACTCAAATTGAAGAGGTTGTGTTCGATCAGAAGAGTTCGAAAAATTTGTCTTTTGATCGAATTGCAAAGAATCCTTACTTTAAGAATCGACCATGTTCGGAGATTCACGGCCCATATGACGGATCGGACATCGCGTTGTTGGGCTGGAACGGAATCAAGGCCGGCGAGAAGGTTTTGGTTTGTCGACCGGGTGATAAGATCCGCTTTATATTCCGTCAGATACCTTAGTTTATTTCGTAAGCCGTTACGCTAATCGTCTTCATTTCCTTTACCTTTAAGATTATTTGCCATTAAAGCTTTTCGATTAGTAACTTATTTGTGTTAGCGAAGTCGTTGTTGTTATTAAGTTCATTACCTTCGGTGCCAAGATACGCGTGCGCGAATAAAGTCGTCGACTTAATTGCTGATTTCAAAAGCTTCAAGTTTTATTTTCATTAGACGCTGATAGAGTTGAATGTTATATCAGTGAGATGTGGAGAATTGAATCAAAGCAAAACTTCGTGGGACGACGAGATGATCGGAGAGAAGTTGATGGTTAAGAAGTTCTCTGATGTGTCTTTCGATTTGGTAACAGCAATTGATTCCAAATGACCATTAGCTCGAGTTTCAACAAAAATTGTCGATGGATCGCGAGATGGAGAACGGAATCTTGTTTGTGATTGCGGCGTAGTTGGTCGATAGTTTACGGAAAGAAAGTGGGACTTTAACCAATGGGAGTAAAATTGAACGTAGTTTTTACGTATTCCAGCACTGCAAATAACATCCTTATTATCCCAATAGCTTCTTTCGATTACCACGAGCAGAACATGAAAAGAGCACCAGACAACGAATACATGTCCGAAATCCAAACGAAATGATGTTGAGCGATAGCAATAACTTTTTCGTTTGTCGAATGTATAGCGTAGGCAAGAACTAACTGATAGACCGCAAAACATATTTGAATTGTTAACATTGTGGATGCATAAGCTGAAATAGACCGTTGGATGAATTCTGTTAGCAAGATCGAAGCTAACTGCAAATTTTCACTTCCAAACGTTGCCGTTGTCGACCAATCGTGTTTGTGATAGCCATCAAACCTTGCTGTCGGTATCTGACATAAGAAACACAAGCGACGATTTCGATCAGAGCGCAAAATACGCCGGTTCCCAGCCCCAGGACTCCAGAGATAAATCGAGCCCAAATCGCTATTTCCTTCGGCTCTATCCCAATTCCCACTGTTTTATTGCCGCTTAAATGTTTGTAATGAACATCGATGAAGAAACGAGGAGCAAGAAATGGAAGTGGTAGAAGTGTGACGAGCACGAGTGATTTGTAGACGAACTTTCGACTGAAACGCTAAAACTGCAAGATTCAATACATTAACAACAAGAACCGACAGCTTCGTATTTCAAAGGCGACATGATTGCGCAAACACGATTGATGCTCAATAGAACGTGACCGAAGAGCTGCCAATAAGTCCAATAGCCGGACATGAAATAAGCAAACCACGGTAGGAATGTTTGGCGCAAATAAAAAGCCTTCCAGAATCCCCACAAAAATAATCGGTAAGTTAAGAGGGTCTAAAATATATATTTGTCAAATGAACATCTCCACTCACCCAAAGATAGTTGACTGCATCGATCGTCGACAAAACAAAGAAAACGCGGAAATAAGGTGAGTCGTACGGATCGCGACGTTGAGCCAACTGAACACCAACGAAAAACGTGAAGCTTATGGTGAAAACAAAACACGGAATATCCAGTCCGAGAAGCATACCTTCGGCCAAAGCAATTCCCATTGCTCTTGATCTTAACCAGTAGTTTCGATTGCAGTAAAAACCAGCAACGAAGAAACCTATCGAACGAAATGAAGTGCATCTGTACTCTATGGTCACAATCTCGTTATATACACAGCCAGTCTTATGATTTCAACATTCTCGATTTATCGCGCCGTCTCAACGTCATAAAAGAGCGTCAAAATAGTCGGTAGCTAACAAGAACATAAATTTTAAAGACAATTTTGAGCATAACCGTAACGTTCGTCGAACCACAATTTTCTACTTCAACGATTCCTTGACGTCTGTTCGGTTTAGAAT
>JAMPIQ010000001.1:5572617-5623053 GCA_024699855.1 Aphelenchoides besseyi | reverse complement strand
AAGAAACCAAATTGCTTACCATCGTATCCAAGTTAAAAGAAACCGAGGAATTGAAATAGAGCTCTTCGTTCATTCCGCCCAGAACCACAATCGACTTCTGCTCACGCATCGAAATGGCGGCGAAATAACAACGAGCTTCGGGCAGCTCTGCCAAGTTACTCGGGTTCTCCAACCACTGGGCTCTGTAGCCGTCAAAAACCTCCACTTCGGTCGTTGGTCCATCGAACGACCAACCACCCAAAGTTAAGAGAAGCGAGAATGGAGGGCGAGTTGGAATCTGCTCCTGCACACTTCCAACGAGCATCCGTGTCAATCGCTCTTCCATTTCATCAACTTCGTTCGAATTATTCGGATGAACGATCTAGACGAAAAGTCGAGAGAATAGTAAACAGAAAAACGAACTTGTTTCCACTGTCGAAATATGGTCATTTCCTCGCCTCGGAGTATGTTCAACGATTCCGTGAACAGAAAATGTTTCATTTGCTCTGTGGTTATTAACCCAACTGACGAGTCAAATTTGAAACGATAGAAAACTCCGACTATCATCTTCCACATCTCATTTGCAAAGCGCGGTTGTTCTGTAGCTAAAGCAAAAACTGTTTCAGTGTCTTGGTAGAACTTACAGATTAGTTGCATAGTCGCAACATAAGTGCTTGGATTTGAGCGTTCACAAATGACTGCCGTCAACATGTTCAAGATACGCCAAGCTCCGAATACAACGGCAACATCGAAAACAGCGAACAGAAGTTTTGCATTGCACTTCAGGAAAAGACGAAAGATCTCAGATTCCTCCTCTTTGTACATCGCCGAAATGAGGACAACCAATGGCTCATAAGCAGCGGGCACTTCGACTGCTTTTATGTTCAAATCCAGAAGATGGAAACTAAATGCCTTGTTGGACAAAAGCGTTCGATTGATTCCAATTCGCTGACCATCGACTGTGATGAGAACAATTGTTGACTCCGGAAAAAATAGACCGCAAATCTCCGGACCGTCGCCGTGAGCATCGACCAGAATCGACGGTTGAGAACAAGCAAGTCGCTTGTGATTGAACGTCATAAGGTCGTTTCGATCGCTGTAATTCGTTCCTTCGGTTTGTTTCTGCCAACAATCCAAAACCAACTGACTTTGTTCTGTTGCCTGATCGTTCATCTTCTCGACAACCTAAAGAATCAACATCAACACAACAACTTTCACTGACTTCTCCACGCACCTGCTCTTCCATCGAAACAAACTATTGGGAACTTCCTGTCACCAACCGAACTGACGAGTCGAAAGGAAATTTCGTTCTTGACAAATTTGAATAAACCGCAAAAACTCACTCTCAAAACCAAACCAACAATATTAGCAAACTGTAAGACAACTTTTATTTGACGGAAAAACAACGTCTCAAGAAAGTTAAGTTCCCTTGTTATCGACAAATCCAATGGGCATATCCGCCATATTAAAATTCACACAATAAGATCTAGAAACAACTGGTTGTCAACGCCAACGACTAAACAAAATTTGAAAAATGGCATTCCAAGAATTACATCGGTACTGTACGCAAAACTGTCTTTTCCAAAGAATTGAGAGGTGCAACGAGGAGTTTGCATTTCCCGGGCTCGCAGCCGTCGACATAGTCAGTTGGCTTGATCTGGTAATTAACACCGGCAATGTGAACGTTAATCGACGGTCTATTTCTCGCGCGATCGCAATGAACAGTCAGACCCATTGTCTTTGACTGAAGAACACAAATCACAAGCTGCTTTTGAAATTCAGGTTACCGTAATAGTACGAGTATATTGCTTTTTTGACGTTATCCGGCACCATAATGAAGTCGGAGTTCTCAAAAATCACGAAACGCGTCAATCCATCATTCTTTTTCAAATATAAATCTTGGCGATTAAAATTGATTCTTAATCTCGTTGCTATTTCTTATTTCAACTGTTCGACTGACGAGTTCGTTTTCACACTCCAGAAAGCTCTTTGAGGTTCAGCAAGTGGAAAAGACTTAATTGTCGTGACGAGACAGGATTGATTTAACTCTGAACGGAACGATGCTTTATTCGGGCTAAATTAAGCTTAAATACAAATTTCACGTAACAATAAAAGATGCATCTGGGCGTGGTGTTTATAAGCAAATATTCCAAATGTGTTTTGGAGACAAATGGAATACAATAGATTTAATGGTAAGCAATAAAACTTCGGGAGCATGGGTGCCAACTTTTAGGATAGGTATCGCAAATAGAACTTCGCGATCTGTGATCGAATAATGGGTTTGAAAATCTCTTCAAAAACGTCTCAAACAATTGGTCGAATCTGCGTTCATCGATGGTACCTCCGTCCTTCAAAGGACCTTTGATCGATGGCCCTTTGCATCTTCGCTACATGACGTCAGTTGGGTCGTGTTTACATCCCACCACGTCACAAGCTTCAAGTTGTTGTTTTAACTCGCTTGTGTAGCTTCGTATTTCATCTTCTACCGAATGCCATTCGTATGTTACTAAAACTCACATTCAATTTCTTTCATTCGTTTTTTCTTCTTTGAAAAGAGGCGAAAGTATGAAAATGCATTCTACATGTTAGTCAGCTGCTGCGTTATTAACGCGCATTAGGTGTAAAATTACTGCTGTGTTCAGAATTCTGAACGTTCAAATGCCCACCTTGTTTCTTCTTTGCCGCTGGTTCGTATTCGGAGCACGATCGTTGATTTCGAGTATTCACTCGTCGAACTCTCGAAAGAACATGCGATTTCTCTTGGTGACTTTGAATCGCCACGCTGATCGCACCTGTTGTGAAAATCATCACAACAAGAATTGCAATCTTAAATCATATAATACTGAAACCATCAAATTACTGCACATACCAAATGCTTCTTCGAGTACCGAGGAGGACGAACTTCGGACACAGCCTGTTGAGGCTCCACATTGATCAAAGCGTTGTCTTCAAAATTGTTTTTGAGCGACATCTGCAAATTAAACAACATCATTTAAATCGATTTGTAAAGGCGAGGCGTTGAAAAAAAGGTCACGGACCCGAAAACTCTGATTGGTCGCACGAGATATCCGGACGTTGTGCTAAATCACGAATCAGAGTCGAGGACATGACACTGCTAAGCAGTTGACCATGCACCAAGAGGAATAAGACGCAAATGATTGGTCGATTACTTTGCAGGTCGTTTTGTGAAGATGCAAATTGAAGTGGTTTACGGTTGCAGTGCTAAGCTTCTGATTCCGGAAGTCTCTCAGCAATTGCTTAACTTTAGGTTCTGCGTAATCTTTGTTCGAAAGACCTATTGCTTAATTACTTTTCGGTTTGAAGCTATTATCAAAGCTGCTGATAACCTCTTTATTTGCCGATGTGTTTCAAATCAACCGGAAATTGAAGGCATTCACGCGTACAATACAAACAAAAGTTTTTGATCTCGAGTTCAAAAGACATTCGGCGCTGATCTTTACGTGGAAAGGCTGAGAAGTGTGTTGCAACTAAAGAAATCGTTTGTTCATCTGCCAACTTGTAATCGTATAAAAGTAATCACTGTTTTTCACTTAATTCAAAAATGAATTCGATTGTTTTCTTTTTATTCCTCTTTGCTGTCTACAGCTCCGCCCATAAATATTATAGCCGAGAGACTATCAGGTTCTGGTACGACTACAACGATGTGACTCCCGATGTGTTTAAATTGGCTCCGCCGAGTCATGCACTAGTGAGATACGAGAAGCGAGATGTTAATCTGGGAAACGTGATCAGCAGTCGTTTCACCAAGAATCAACCCAGAGTTTATTGGCGAGGTAATCCCCACAATTACTTTGCTCTGGCGTTAGTCGATCCCGATGCTCCATCGAGAAAAGATCCTACGATAGCTCAATTTCGTCACTGGCTGGTCATTAACATCCCCGGAAAGAACGTTAAAAAAGGACAGGTCATTAGCAAGTATTTTCAACCTGCACCTGGAGAGAAAACTCGTTGGCATCGATATGTTTTTTTCGATCTTCAAACAAAACGGTCGAATTAAAAGTCTGGAAGAGAACGAAGACAACAGACTCAAATGGAATGTTTCGGAGTTTGCTTCTCGAAATGGATTGAAACTAGTGGCTGGAACCTACTTTGTTGCCAGAAACCCTAAGCAGTAATCATTTGTGAATCGATTGAATAAAACGTTTATGCATGTTAAACCAAGACTACAATCCTAATCGCCATCTAATCGTAAACGATCCAACCGCCATCCATTGTCTCAGAGTTCTGATTCAAGGTTCTCGTTTGTTCAATAAGCGCGTTCAATTCTAAACTGAAGGTCACAGTCAGAAGTCCTTCGGAACTCACCGTCACTTTTGGCAAACTTCGCGTAGTCAGCCACCAACTTATCCCAAATCTCGCTAGCCAACTCGATCCAATGCAAGTGACAGGAGTTGCGAAGAAAGTTGACAAACGCCTGACGACGACGTGGAATGTTGTTGTGAGTGCGAATGTTGCACATCACTTGCCAGTGCTCCGAACTGCGGTCCCATTTGTCGACCAGAAATTGGACCACCGAGTGCCATTGTCCTTGAGACATCGAAGTCGCGATGTGAGTCTCCAACGGTCCCAGTTGCTCTGCAATCTGGTGGAATCGCCTTGAAGCCGTGGTGCTTACTCGTATTGGCCGTTGTTGGAGCGACGTAAAGTTGTCGACGTTTCTGACGGAATACCGGACAAACGTGTCGGAAGTACGAAACACCTGTGAAGATACGAGAACAATCGAAACACTGAAACGCGCCATTCGGACACCCGACCTGGTGATTGATGACCTTCTTCCTCTTCATCGAAAGTCCACAATTCGAACACGTGAAGAACGTCATCGAGAAGCAGCCGATCAAAGCTGTTCGACCTAAACGAATGAGCGAAAGCTCCCGATCGACTGAGTTTATTTGCGTAAACAACAAATTAGAAGCGGAAATATTTTTCCAGTTCGCTCATTCTCTCCGACATCTCCTTCTTGCTCATCGGCTGGACGTCCAGTCTGATCGCCGAGCTCTTGCGCTGCGCATCGTCTTTCTTCTCTTCTTCCGACGACTGAGTTCTGTCCTCTTGCAATCGCTGGGACCTGACCGATGGCGTCAACTTCGTGGACTTCTTGAGTCCAATCTTCATTCTGTTCCTGCAAACTCAAAGATCAAACAATGACCCATTCAAAACTTACGGTAGCATCTGAACGGGCTTTGCAACCAGCTCCTTCGGAGTGAACTTTTGCAGTCGACCGAAAGCTGCGGAAAAAGTGCACGGATCGTGGTCCGGCAGTTCGATCATCATGCTCAATGGTTTCTGGTTCAGAAACGACGAATAACCCTCGATTGGAGACACAGAGTCATGCCATCGGGTTCTCGGAGTCAAACCCAGGAACTCGGATTCCCGTGAGCCTCTTGGTTCGTTGGCATCAAAAGCGGTCTCGTCGTCGTGGAAATACGCGTAGAACCGAGACACTTTTGGTGCCACGAATCTGAAGCGCAAAGAGGCCTTTTGATCGTCGGACGGAGTGGCTGAAGGAGTCAAAATCAAAACTTCCGATTCGACAGAAAACTCACGTTCATGAGGTTCTCGGACCTTCACTTCTTCTCCGTCGTCTTGAAGTGCCGTTGGAAGTCGCGCGTAAATCGATCGCTGTTTTCTGCTCTTCTTCCGACTCGTCGGAAATATAGCACGTAGTAGAGGCGGTTTCTGAAATCGGATAGAATCAACGCAATCATTCGCTCACCTTCCAAACCTTCTTCTTCTTCTTGCGATCGTCCATCAATACATTCTCATCATCGGGATCCACAGTCGAAGAAGTGGGCTCAGTAGTGACGTTCGATTTGGACGTCGATCTTCGCATTTCCGACCGCTTCTGGGACCCGAAACAAATGGAAATGACGAGTTTGAGGTCCTCAGTTTGAGTTGGAAAAGAACGAAAACCCTCGGAAGGGGATAGTCGAGAGTGAAGGTCACGGCCGCCAGTGTTGTGTGTGTTTTGTTCGCTTCTTTGCTCGGCTGTGGTGTAGCAGACATGCCCGAGTGGTTAAGGGGTTAGACTTGAATTCACTTCACCAGACATCTAATGGCTTCGGCCGCGCAGGTTCGAACCCTGCTGTCTGCGAAACATTTTTGCGCTTCCAACAAGTGAGTGTCGTTCATTTTTATCTGCAAATAAAAGACCACTATTTCAATCATTTTGATGTCATGGTAATCGGCAATGAACAAAAGTCCAGAGCGACTTCTTTCAAGTTCTCAACCGTGACCGTGTAAATAAATTTTAACATCAACTGAATCATTAATGCATTGAACTGTGTAATCTTTAAACTCTCGTCTTTCTCTCGTTTGTTGGTCGTGAATATCGGGCAGAAGACAGGAGATTTGGCGATGAAAACAATTCTTGCCAGCTGAAATAAAGTTGAGTTTGAGAAACCCAATTAACCTTGAAACTTAAATTCCGGTTTCAACTTTGACGTCTGAAAAGTATTTTGAATAGAAATACTGTTCAATTCGTTGTAACTTAAAGCAAAGTTACAGAGTGGATTTAAGCTCAAAGTTCAGTTTTGTGTTGTAATTTGAAGTTTTTGATTTCAAGGAATCTAGAAGTTTGACGTCATCAAAAGAGAGAGATCACTGATGGGCTAACAAAAAGTTTGGATCGACAATCAATTTGCGTGGTGTTGATCGAAAACAATCGATAACCTATGGGAGTATAAAGATCTATTTGGTTCTACTATATTGACAACAACTAAAGCGGTACAAAAGGTAATAATTAGTCAGTTTGATTCGAATACTTTGACCGGTTTTTCATTCGCTTCGTCCACAAAAATTGAATGAACTAATCTCATAATATCTGCTTGTGTCTTTAGATTGAACGTCTAGACCTGGGATCAGACAAGAAAACAAAAGAAGCATACTAATTTACACGCTAAGTTGTACTTTGTCGGCGAATAACAAGTTTCCTTCAAGACTGAACTACAAGTTTGAACTGATAATCTCTTAATAAACCCACTATAAGCACACATTAGTTGATCAAATTCCTTGCGGAGGTCAACTTGTACGATACTCTTTCTGTATCCTTTTTCAAATTGAAGACAATGATCGCTGCTTACAAATAATTGCTCTCTTTCAAGCAATTAAATTCACAAAATTTGTACTGAGAATAAAAAGTTTTGTTCAACTACAGGGTGGCGCAAAATGAACTGCAAGGTTTATTTTTTTAAATAACTGCAAAACTAAGAATTTTTTCTTGAACAAACCATATATTTTCTGAATCTTCATGGTCCCCAAATTGAGATGAGCTCAAAATTGAAATTTTGAAATTTTCGAAAAATTTTGCCTTAGTCCCCCCTTGTGTCGCTTTTCGGGCAGCTTCGAATTTAAAAAAAAACGTTTATTAAAAAGAGAAAACTCAATGAATTTCGACTTGACCTCCTTCTCGATCCATGCACATTTGAAGTCAACGAGGAAAATTGGCCGCTATTCGTTCTCGTATTTGACGATTTTGCCGAATCATGTTGGCTGCTTCAACAATTGCACTTCTTAATTCGGTGAGATTTTGTGGTCGATCCTCTCTGTGCCAAATTTGACTTTTCATGGTTTCCCATATTGAGTAATCCATCCAAGTCAAATCCGGACTTCGAGGAGGCCAAGAAACCGGAGCGGGACGAGCTGCTGTTCCACGACCAATCCATCGACCCGTAAATTCTCTATCGAGCACAGTAAGAACACGACTGGCGATGTGGGGAGGTGCTCCATCCTGCTGGAAGATCAACGTGGCGAAGTTTGGCCAAGTTCGAAGTTCCGGAAGCACTTGATCTTCAAATGTGCGCTCAATCCATTCGGCATTGATTCCTCTGCTTCCTTGAGCTTCCCAAAAGATTGGGCCCACCACACCTTGAACTCCAACACCCATCCAGACCGATAACTTCTGCGAATGCAATTGTCGCCCGTCGAACCAATGAGGATTCTCGTCTGACTACATTATCCAATTTTGACGGTTGATTGATCCATCCAAATGGAAATGAGCTTCGTCCGTAAAGAAGAGGTCGTTGATCCGAGTCGGCGTTTCGGTCAATCGAATCAATTCTTCACGAGAAAAGTTGATTCGAGCGGCGTAATCGGGCTGTTCGAGAGCATGAACCATTTGGAGGTGATAGGGACGAAGTTTGAGGTCTTCTTTCAAAATTCTTTGCAAAGTTCGACGTGACATCAACGAAGTCGATTGATCGATTTCTTCCTCATCTTTGTTTGAGTCTCGAACAAACGGATTTCGGCGAGATGAAAGATGAGGATTTTCAGCAAATGCTTCGTCAACATCTTGTATGGCTTCCGAAGTGCGAATTCGCCTTAAAAACAAAGCAACAATGAAGAGAGCATATTTTGGCTCACTTTAATTTGTTTTTCCCTTGATTTCCATGAACGCTTCCGGTTGTTCGAAAATCTTCGTCCCAATTCGTTATTGAGCGCTTATCGGGAAGACGAACTTGTCCGTTACGAGATTCCCGACGAACACGGAGTTGAAACTACCCGTATTCGTATCCTTCTTCAATCCACCAACGAAGAAAAAGCGCTTTTTGTTGATCGGAGTAAACCATTTTCAAAGATCGAATGTCAAGAACAAAAAACGAACCAAAAAAAATGAAGAAAAATCGCCAAACACTTGCGTAATCATGTTTAATTGTGGTTTTAACAACAAAAATGTGTTAAAGAAGTTGCCGATAACTTTAACGAATTCATTTGAACTCATTACAGTCGATTTTTACAGTCAATTTGAAGAATTTTTAGTCAAACGAGAAAGCCGAGAGTTTGAATCACAGAGGGGACCAAGGCAAAATTTTTCGAAAATTTCAAAATTTCAATTTTGAGCTCATCTCAATTTGGGGACCATGAAGATTCAGAAAATATATGGTTTGTTCAAGAAAAAATTCTTAGTTTTGCAGTTATTTAAAAAAATAAACCTTGCAGTTCATTTTGCGCCACCCTGTAGTTGAAGATCGCCAGATGGATTTTAATTGTTTGAAGACGAACGGCGATTTAATAGCACGAATGGCACTTTATACGGATAAGAGTTCTCCTTCGCGTATAACCAAATCCTCCTCGTAGTTAATGATATTTTCTAAAAACAACGGCATGTCGAAATAATTGTAAGAGCGCATAACATACCATCTCCTCGAAAACGACCCTTAGCACCAATTGGCTTCCGTTTCTCAACATTGCAACATTGAAATTCTCAATTTCAATGACTATTTCCATCATGATTCCTCCGTCCGTGATCGACCCACGCAGCGTGTGACTGCTCTGGCGGACTTTCACCAATCGTGGAGTGACCTTGATGTAGCAGTCGGTTAACTCTGAAAAACATCAATGATAAAATGAGATTTTCTGAACCGACTTACCTATTATCGTACCGTCGGAAACTTTCACCAATTCATCCATCGTACACTTCAAGAATTCGCGAACGGACGCTTCATCCAGTGCCAAGACTTGCCCACTTTCGAGAACAGAAACAGTCGGACCTTCATCGAATTGCAGGCCTCACTTGCCGGTGCCCCGTTTGAACTGTTCATCTGTCGGTTTACCCGGCACATTTCAAAATTTATCACCTGGAACAAAGAATATGAGTAAAACGTTGAATAACACAGAACTTACGTCCCCTTTTTTTATTTCCTTGGCCGAGAATCGTTCGGCTGCTTCTTCCCACTAAGTAACCTTAAACGAACAACTATCGAGTTGAAGAAGAATCTTGAAAAGTTGGAGATTGCGAACTTCAGCCCGTCGCAAAGGTTCAACTTCGAGAACACGACCGACCACTTCATCGACCATACTATCCTTCGTGACGGAGTTAAAGATCGAAGCGTTGGACAACATTTTGTTTTCGAATCGACGAGCACAACAAATCAAAATGAAAACTCAACGCAAACTGAACAGAGTTAATTGTGATTGGAAAGCCGTCTGATTGCCCTTATATACTTTTTTCGATTGTAAACTGGGCATCGCTCATTCGTTTGAAATTTGGAACGTAAGTAGCGCTAATTGGTTGTGAAGGAATTTGCATGAAGAGTGCTCATTCCAAAAAAACGCTGCACGCTTGTGGTTGCTCTCTGGAAACAAAAATAGACAGAAACGTGACTCTTTAGTTGTTAGTTAGGAAAAGAATCTTTATTCTTGCAATGCATCTTATTACACAATCAAAACTAACGTATGCAAACTCTTCAATAGGGGAAAAAATGCATTTTATTAGTTGAAAACACACACACGACCACGTTTTGCGGTTAATATAAATTGAGTTGTTGGATCTTTCCTAGGAGACCCCCCCCCCCCTTCGCTCGCAACTTTTTCAGCCAGCTCGCACTTTTTTCGCTCTTACACTCCGAAGAGTCGCATTCACTTTTCAGCGCCTCAGACCGCTCGGCCATTCAGGGCACACCAAACACAGCTTCTAAACACGTTTTCACTCAATTTAATTTACTTGGGCGGGTTCAATAAAGCAATGTGACGAAGAATTGTCAAGAAAACATCCGGATCTCGATATCGACGGCGGTACATATATTCGCAAAGATACGAGTCAAGCATGGAACGATGAGTTCCCCAGCGTCGACGGTTGGCCGATTTTGCGACGTTCCAACTCGATTCGATCGAATTTGTGTGACTGCCGTCTTCTGGGTCGACAAAATTGCTGGAATGATTGACCGTTGAATGCGTGTACAACGACACTCCGTTCTCGTCAACCAGCTTCGGTATTCCCGATAAATAGGCCCGCCAACAGTCAGAAATAATATGCGTTCCTAAGAAATACGTAAAAACCGAACCGAGATCTCCCACCTGGCAAAATTGATACCTTGATGCACTCCATCAGAGTTGCTTCAGTTCGATTCTCGACCGCGTAAAGGAATGTCCCTTTAGTTTCGCGACAAATACCACCAAATACCCATTGCTCAGGAAGCATTCGTCCGCGGTCGTATTTGCGCCTCGAGAAAACGCTCTCATCGATTTCGACAGTTTTTCCAGGACCACCTAACAACCATTAGGTAGAACAGAACAAAATACCTACCAATTTTCACGGGATTGGCTAGTAACTCCTCCGCGCATACCTCCCGGATCATATTGTTCCAGTCCACCACCGTATTCTTGTTAATTTCCAGCTCTCTCTCACAGAATTTGATGGTTGTCATTTCATAAGCCCATGAATACAGAAACCGAACGAACGTTACGAACGGCAATTTGCAATTGTCCAACCAAGTATCTGCACGAAGTCCCTTCTCCTTACGGCAATTCTTCACCGAACATCTCCACGTACCACGTTCCATCTTGATATCCATAGCATGCCCATTAACGCAACGTCGTTCCCCATGCACAACACCATGATGTTGAAGGAACAAAAAGGCATCAAATTCACAACTCGGCAAATCAAATATTTTCATCACAAAAATGACCGCTAGCGAAAAAGAACTTGTTGAAAAATGATTAACGGGAGGTTGTTTTGGGTGGCGGTCCTAGCCGCAGTTCGTACTGTAGCGAGCGCTTTAGCTACTCGCAATTTTTTGCGAGCACTTCAAGTGGTAGCGTTCGCATTTTTTTTGCGAGCCGCTCGCAGAGGGGGGGGGGGGGGGTCTCCTAGGAAAGACCCGAGTTGTTAATTCAAAGCGGATTTTGGAGATACTTTGGAACCGACATCACAACCTTCGCACCTTTGAAATGTAGACGGAAACAGCCGGGACCCAAGCTGAAGACTGTTTTTTGTTCATGTCTTTACCTAAGATGGAGACACGGTTTGATGTGTGAGTTGAGTGCTCCGGTTGTGATTTGGTTCTTCTAGTTTACAATAGAAAAGAGAAGAATGACAATAGATGTTCGACTTTTAGTAGAAATCCATAAAGATGATCGTAAGAAAATCGTTTAGCAGCGATCAGTTTCATTTTAGGTGCCCATTCAAAAAGCCGGTTGAGTTTGTACGTAAACAGGGAATGAGAATCTGAACGATGAATGTTCAAATAACAAAACAAATAGTCAAAACTTACTTGATTGACATCGACAACCATGACCATTGAGTACGTAGAGAAACCGAAAGTAGGAGATCTGAAGAAACAGAAGATGAAATTGAAAAAACCAACCTGCTTACCATTTTTGTTGCCATCCCATATCGCTGTCCGTCGATGATGAAAAGAAAATTTTTGTTGTCATGGCCCGAAGGCCATGGACTTGTCTTGAAATTTGAAGAGACTTCTGTTTAGTTTACTGGTTTTGACGCTTTGTAATCAGTTTGCTTACTTCCAGTTAAGTTGCTATTCACAAACGATTGACAATTTCACGATATTTTTTACTAAACAGTCACCATTAGTTTGTCTGTCGTTTGCTGGGGTTATAACTTTGACTGAATCCCAAGAACGTGCACGAGACAAAGCAACGCAAAGTTGACCGTGCTCAAAGACTTCGTATTCGAGGTTCAATCCAACTTGTTCAAACTTTTGGCCCTGACTTTTGTTGATGGTCATTGCAAACGCCAACTTTAGTGGAAACTGTTTGCGATTCAGTTGGAGCATTCCGTGGTAGTCGATCGTGTTGTTGATACGTGAAATGATGTGTCGTTCGCTAGCGTGATTTTCAGTTAAAATCTGACATTCGACTAAATGGTCATTCATTGCCAAAACCAACAATCGAGTACCGTTACACAAACCGTCTTCTTGTGACAAATTTCGGATCAAAATTACGACCGCGTTCTTCTTGAGCACCAGTTTGTGCGGTGGCAATGATCCTTCTTCGATCATATTCAAGTACTCTGGTAACAAAAGTGTGTTGTCGTCAAAATTTTCAGCATCAATGACCGAGTCGATTGAAAGGTAAGTCTTGGTTTGACCATCTAAAATATTCAGGACTTTTTCGTTTGACTCGTTGATGCCAATGTGTTTGGATACCATAATCGCCGAGTTTCCCATGTCGTTGAAATGCTTTTGTTCTATCAGTTTCCCGAAGATTTCTTGTTCCAAGTTTTGACCAACTAAACAGTGTGAAGGTAAGTTGATTTGCTCGTTTTTGTTGTTTAGTTTTCCTTCTCCGACTTGTTTCAGGATGTGGATATTCTTGACGAGGCTTGTACCTCCAGCAACAATCGCGATGCATACGAACTTAATTCATTGAACGTAAACACGCAAACCTTAGTCACTCAACTAACATCAGCAAGAAGCATTTCGGAACTCACCACTCAACAATGCAACAAAGTTGGATGTGGACACGAGAGTTGTTCGAAAGCAATTGAAGAAGGGCTGGAGATGTTTCGTAAATTGCAACCGCCAATGATTGGTGCTTATACTAATGGAATGATAAAAGCAATCAGCAAATTCATGGAAGTTCTGGACAACCTGAAGAACGACCAACCAATCGACAACATTTACAACGGAAAACTCAACAAAGGAAATTCTTTCCTTAAATTATGGAAACGAAATCCGTCCGTTTGTATTTGTTGAGGAAATTCTCAGACTTAGCAATCCGTACACAGCCAAAATTGATGTGTTAGGAATTCAGTCATCACATAGACAATAACAACGATGACAAACTGAGCAATGACGAACGCAAAGTACTGCGTAAAGGATTCGTTTTTATAACCGATGATCGTCAATCTCCAAAATTCGCATTTATTAACGTCGACACAAAAAGTAATTTGGAATTCGAAGCAATATTATACGATCCCAATCTCAACGTTCAGTATATGACGGCTTCTCAAATTGACGACGATCGACTAGACAAAACACGCGAATTTTTCTTGAAGATTTTCCCCGGATGCCATATCACTACGGCATACGAAAACATCTATCACCCAACACCTCAAGAATGTGACCACGGAATTGCTTTGTGTTTTGTAGCTGAGAGATTACTTGAGCCAAATGCCGTCGCAATTGATGAAGAAGAGCGCACTATACTAAAAAATCAGCAACACGTCAACTCGATTCGTTATCAACTAGCAGCACATCAATTTTACGACAATCCCGAAGATATTCCCGTTTTTGTCGTTGGTGATATAGTTGGTGCTCCGGACACAGACATTAATGAAAAAATTCGTGCCGAAACAGCAGCCGAAGCTCTACAGGTCACTAACGCAATCGACAACATGCAAATGGAAAAAAATCCCACTCAACCAATAGAACCAATCATTGCCGAAGAATTTTCGATGGCTGCTGATAACCAAGAAGTTTCACAAATTTTGTTAGAATTACTTGCAATATGTGAAGATCCAGTCACCGAACCCAATGAAGAACAGGTATTTTCGCTGGACGAGCAATTCATTAGATCCATTTTACATCCAACCCATGAATCAAAAGCATTGGATTCGCTAATGGATTTCATACTCATCGGCAATATCGAGTGGTGGTTCAACCGAAGTATCGCTCATTCAATACCTGATGAATTCAAAAGATGCGGTATGACTCAACAAATGATCGAAGATTGGAACTCAGCGTCATCAAAAATGTCTTTTCTGCAAATTAAGGCCACGCCAAACATAGCTGAAGAAGCCCACTACAAAGTGCCCGAAGAAGTACGCAAATCATACACGCAACATTCTCTTCATTATTAGACCTACACATTCTTGCTGACTCAAAAGCTGATGGACGTTCAACTTCATCGTGTGTTACCCGGCATCGAAGAATTTCAACAACAGATCAAAACAACCTTTCCGAACACCGACAATGTTTGTAATTCAGTATTCAGCAACTTCATCCGCTGTTTAGCGAGGCGTCGACCTGGAAGTAGTAGCAGTGCAACTGCCAAGAAAATAGCCGTTGAAAAAAAGAAACAACAAGAAAAACACTCCGAGGTTACATTTACAGCGCCAAATCAAAAGTCGGAAACGCTTGTTCTCGTAGATGCTCTTGACGTCCTGTTTACACTCATCGATTTCTTCAACGCAGTGAAAGACGAAGACGTCGATTTCAAATGGGCTATAGTCAACGCACAAAATGCGGGTCGTTCAATTTCTTGGCAACAAAGCGACTCACAACCATCACTTCATGCTATTCAAATCGCCCTCGGAATTGGCTCCGGACGTTTCAAGCATCTTGTCCGTCGAGATTTTACACATATAAAATTTGGATTATCTGCAGATGTTCGAGGTGGCCTGGCCTTCAACAACATCTTCGGTCCCGACAAAGCAGTTGTTAATTACAACAAGGTCGAAAAATGCATAAAGACTGGACAACTTGACAGTTTCCTGATTGGTTTCTTCAAATACACGAACGAAGAAGGAAAAGAAGGACTATACAACATCCTCCGACCGTTTATAATAACCGGTCACACAGCCTCGGAAGTAAGCGACAACAAATTCAAGTTCATGAACTCAAAAGGCAAAGAAATGAACAAAATCGCGGCTGTGCTAATTTATGAAGGAAGAGGAAGAGCAATTTTGGACTACAGACAAATTGCTCTTCAAATTGAAGACACCGAAGGTACTCCATCAGAAAACAGTGCAAATTTGTTAAATTTCACCGCTCAGCAAGTGGTCAAGAAAAAACGAAAAATTATTGGGTCAAATTTCTCTTCTTCGACCAAAAGCAATCGTCGCCATATCTTTGCAAAAATCTCGATTAATACGCGGTTATACGCAAAAATAAACATTGCCAATCGAAAGAGCAGTCTTGACTTCATATGGACGCCAACAAACAGCACAAAAATCGGCCCATTTGTTGCCGCTTTTTCGCCGTCGAATGTCGACCACCCTGCTTTTTTGGAGGAGGGCGATTACGTTTTAAGGCCGTAGCTAATGTTCACGGCATCGCGACAACTTTTAAGCCAGTAACCTTTGTTCGCCTATAAATTCTTGACATTTTAATCTTTTTGACGTCGTTTTTACGTTAGTTTAAAAGGTACTTATGCTTGATCAAAGGTGACCAAATCGACTAATTTTTGAGTTTTTTGATGTTTGATTGCTCACACTCTTTTTCAATCAATTTTCTAGAATATTTGATCTAGTAACTTTTGTTTGTCGATAATTTCTCGATATTTTGACCTTTGTTTGATTCGATTTTGTTGATTTTGAAGTGTACTTATTCGCATGCAAACAAGGATTGCTCAGCCAATTTTTGTCGATTTCAGTTGAAATTACATTTTCGTTCTTTTAAATTGTAAAGATGGGAAGAACTAAACATCAATATAGTGGAAGACAAAATAGATTAATGAGATCTGATGTGCGATCAGTTGGAGAACAAGCATCAATGGTTGAACATCATGAAGAAACACCGGTTTATATACTAAACATTGGATAATTTTAAAGCAATAATTGAAGATGGAAATTGATCAACCAATAATTCCCATTCTTGTTCGACAACCTGAATTTGTTAATATACAATTTCCAACTAGTTCTGCACACGATGAGCGAGGCATTCGTCGAAGCGTTGCTCGAATAGAACGTGAAAATCGACAACAAGAAGATGAAGCTTGTGAATTTGTAGTTTATTTTTTATTAAACCTTCCTTTAGATTTCGGCTAATATTTTGGAACTACAGCAGCGTGTAAGTGAACTTGAATTTGAGTTGGAAGATCGCCTGCGCGAACTTCGTGACGCAGAAACCGCAAGTCAGCAATTAGGACAAGTAAACGATCAACTACGCCAAGAACTTAGCCAATCGCAAGAACATGGATCTCATACTCGTCGTCAACTTCGAGCTGCCCAAAGAGTTTCGTATAAAACTGTGACTCAACTTACGACTCCTAATGAAAAAAAGAGACGTCTAAATGCCGTTCAAAAAACTCTTGGTTGTGATTACCGAATCGTCAAAATAACTGATTGTCCAAAACTTGAAGTTAATGATTGTTTAATTCTTCGTCGCTTTTTGCGTTTGACAAGAAGACAATACGACCTTGTGGCAAAAAACTCAGGTTGGCCTTCGTTTTCACAACTCGAATACGCCGAGAAGAAGTTTTTAGCTGAATGCGGTGGATTTTGGACCGAAGAATATGAAACCGGGAAACTGATGTCTTGGATGCAACAACCTGAAATTGTCTTTGCTAAAGTCATTGAGTCTATCAAGAAAAATTGGTCGGCATTAACAACAAAGTTTACTGTCGTCGTTTCGGCCGATAAAGGTGGAGATTTCAACAAGTTAGGATTCTACATTCCTACTCAAGTTCAACGACCACAATCAACGAATAATTATATTCTGGTAGCAGCTTTTGAAGGCGACGAAAAATTTGAATTGTTTAAACGAGCTGGAAGAATTTTCTTCAATTTTATCAACAACATCGCTGCTAATCCCAAATACAAGGTGGACGAACGTGAAATGGATGTCGAAATACTTTTCGTCGGAGACATGAAAGTTATTTCAATTTTTTCGATGTTCCATCTCCTCTATCAACAGAGTTTTGTCCTCTATGTCACGTTGGATTACGGACTCATCGTTCTACAGGAGCTGTGAGAGGATTTGAACGAGAACCAGGAGAAAATGCTCTTTTAAAAATTCCGATGAAAAACGTCGTAACTCCACCGCTTCATGTATTCCAAGGACTAGTCAATACGGTAGTTCGTCAATGGACAAAAGAAACTCGCTTCCAATGGTTTCGTTGCGCTGGTGTTCCTAGTAGTTGGCAACAATCATCTTTATTAACTGGACGAGATGCTTTTACTTTCGTAAAATTTATCAACGACAATACAACGGAAAAAGATGCAGTTCCACAACGAGCACTGATACTTTCCCTTCATAGATTTGGTTCATGGACATCAGCGATTGAATTTAATTTTGACGATCAAAGGCTGCGAAATCAATTGAAAAAAGACATTGAAGATTTGTCTTCCAGTTTTCGAAGCCTGATGCCATCTAACATCCGTCCACCAAAGCTGCACATGGCCGAAAAGCATGTTGTAAATCAACTGATTGAACGCAAAACTTGGGGTCGACATGGCGAACAATGTGAGTTTCAAATTTTGTTCAATTGATTGCTCATCAAATTTTTAAATTTAGCTACTGAATCGATGCATCGCATCGGCAACATAGCTCAGCAGCACTGTATTGGAATCAACAAACAAAAAGCGTTAAATTTCTTTATGAAAACGCACTTAATTCTTGCGACTGCAGATTTGGATCAATTGGAGACGAAAAAACCTTTACGATCAAGAAATGAAGCCGGAACCTCAACCAGTCAACAGCAAGATCCTGCGAGTGACGACGAGTTCATGGAAGTTTTGGACCCGTATGAAGAGCCCGGAGGTTACCTTTCGATAATTATTTAACATTTCATATTTTCGATTAACAAATAAATTTTTTAGACTTAAGATTGTGATCGTTTATCGTAGACAGAAGGCCGAATTCCACTAACCAAAAGAACTCGTGCATTTTCCGATCAAATTTTCTCTCATTTTTATTTTGTTCAAAAATTTTTGGAGCGGTGAAATTTGACGGTTTATGATGGAGTGCGAAGGGGCAATAATCGCGTTGAGCGGAAATTCGAAGACTTCCAAACTTCGTAACTCGGCAAAGACAATTTCCATCAAATACGACGCAAAGATTGTAATGTGCACCGACGGCGATGTCACCGGTCTTCAAACTATCCGAGCGTTGGCGGATCATTACTTCAAGGGATTCACACCTAATGATGATGCAGCCGTCCCATTTGAACCTGTCGATCCAGATGCCCTACTAAATGATGAAACCTCAAAAGATGTTCCAGACACTTCCAACGACGAATTTGATCCGAGAAAGTTTTCCGTTGCATTTCTGTGGCCATCACTTGTGTTACATAATTGGATAGATGTGTTCTTCCCGCCGTTGCGACAAGAATACTGTCAACGGTGGAATAGAAAGATTCTGACAAAACCAGAGAATACATTGTCCAATCTGATGAATAATATGGAATTAACCAGGTACAACCAATGGTAACCAGCAAAAGACCCACTGGATATAAAACAATCGGATGGAAGAACACCAGTTTATTCTGACTGGCAACGACGTTATTTTGCCGGTTACCTTGCTGGAATCGGCAAGATAACAAAAATTCTACAAAGGAGGAACGAACTCAACGAAGAACAACGAAAGTTCTATAAGCGGATCCAGTTCGAATACTGTGTGGCGCTCACCAAATGCACCTTCATGCACAGCTACGATCTACCAATAACGCGCCGCACATCGCTTGTAATTGACGCAATACACGGAAAAGACTACTGGAATTATCCATTATCTGATGTCCCCCAATGCAAAAATTATTTACAACCGTAACTTTGTGTAACATCTCATCCCACTAGCAATAAAACCGAGAATTTCGGGTCAACGAGGATGCCGCGTTCCGAAATTCTTCGTGAAATGTCCTTCTTTTTGAACACTGAGTAGCAAACCCTAAAACGCCGACTTCTTCCGTGAATTCTCTTCTTCTTTTTCTTCCTATTCGAATATTTTTCGTATTCTGTACCCTCGATCTTTTGGTTCTGAATTTTAACTTCATTGTTCTCATGATTCTCCCATCCATTTCCACCATTTCGCCCTTAAGGCTTGTTTCTCTTCACGATATCCATCTACTGTAATTTGTAATATTTTGCTTACAATCAAATAAACATCGTTCATAAATTTCGACGCCATTCTGGTCGCTCTCCAATACAAATTGATATAATATTTACAAATCACGATCCAAATCGTTTTTACTGATTAGTCTAGTGGTTAAGCCGTTGGCTTTGTGCCTTCCAGTGCAAATCCAGCAGCGTTCAGCGCGTTCGAACTAAACAAGCCCGTTCAGATGCTACCGTAAGTTTTGAATGGGTCATTGTTTGATCTTTGAGTTTGCAGGAACAGAATGAAGATTGGACTCAAGAAGTCCACGAAGTTGACGCCATCGGTCAGGTCCCAGCGATTGCAAGAGGACAGAACTCAGTCGTCGGAAGAAGAGAAGAAAGACGATGCGCAGCGCAAGAGCTCGGCGATCAGACTGGACGTCCAGCCGATGAGCAAGAAGGAGATGTCGGAGAGAATGAGCGAACTGGAAAAATATTTCCGCTTCTAATTTGTTGTTTACGCAAATAAACTCAGTCGATCGGGAGCTTTCGCTCATTCGTTTAGGTCGAACAGCTTTGATCGGCTGCTTCTCGATGACGTTCTTCACGTGTTCGAATTGTGGACTTTCGATGAAGAGGAAGAAGGTCATCAATCACCAGGTCGGGTGTCCGAATGGCGCGTTTCAGTGTTTCGATTGTTCTCGTATCTTCACAGGTGTTTCGTACTTCCGACACGTTTGTCCGGTATTCCGTCAGAAACGTCGACAACTTTACGTCGCTCCAACAACGGCCAATACGAGTAAGCACCACGGCTTCAAGGCGATTCCACCAGATTGCAGAGCAACTGGGACCGTTGGAGACTCACATCGCGACTTCGATGTCTCAAGGACAATGGCACTCGGTGGTCCAATTTCTGGTCGACAAATGGGACCGCAGTTCGGAGCACTGGCAAGTGATGTGCAACATTCGCACTCACAACAACATTCCACGTCGTCGTCAGGCGTTTGTCAACTTTCTTCGCAACTCCTGTCACTTGCATTGGATCGAGTTGGCTAGCGAGATTTGGGATAAGTTGGTGGCTGACTACGCGAAGTTTGCCAAAAGTGACGGTGAGTTCCGAAGGACTTCTGACTGTGACCTTCAGTTTAGAATTGAACGCGCTTATTGAACAAACGAGAACCTTGAATCAGAACTCTGAGACAATGGATGGCGGTTGGATCGTTTACGATTAGATGGCGATTAGGATTGTAGTCTTGGTTTAACATGCATAAACGTTTTATTCAATCGATTCACAAATGATTACTGCTTAGGGTTTCTGGCAACAAAGTAGGTTCCAGCCACTAGTTTCAATCCATTTCGAGAAGCAAACTCCGAAACATTCCATTTGAGTCTGTTGTCTTCGTTCTCTTCCAGACTTTTAATTCGACCGTTTTGTTTGAAGATCGAAAAAACATATCGATGCCAACGAGTTTTCTCTCCAGGTGCAGGTTGAAAATACTTGCTAATGACCTGTCCTTTTTTAACGTTCTTTCCGGGGATGTTAATGACCAGCCAGTGACGAAATTGAGCTATCGTAGGATCTTTTCTCGATGGAGCATCGGGATCGACTAACGCCAGAGCAAAGTAATTGTGGGGATTACCTCGCCAATAAACTCTGGGTTGATTCTTGGTGAAACGACTGCTGATCACGTTTCCCAGATTAACATCTCGCTTCTCGTATCTCACTAGTGCATGACTCGGCGGAGCCAATTTAAACACATCGGGAGTCACATCGTTGTAGTCGTACCAGAACCTGATAGTCTCTCGGCTATAATATTTATGGGCGGAGCTGTAGACAGCAAAGAGGAATAAAAAGAAAACAATCGAATTCATTTTTGAATTAAGTGAAAAACAGTGATTACTTTTATACGATTACAAGTTGGCAGATGAACAAACGATTTCTTTAGTTGCAACACACTTCTCAGCCTTTCCACGTAAAGATCAGCGCCGAATGTCTTTTGAACTCGAGATCAAAAAACTTTTGTTTGTATTGTACGCGTGAATGCCTTCAATTTCCGGTTGATTTGAAACACATCGGCAAATAAAGAGGTTATCAGCAGCTTTGATAATAGCTTCAAACCGAAAAGTAATTAAGCAATAGGTCTTTCGAACAAAGATTACGCAGAACCTAAAGTTAAGCAATTGCTGAGAGACTTCCGGAATCAGAAGCTTAGCACTGCAACCGTAAACCACTTCAATTTGCATCTTCACAAAACGACCTGCAAAGTAATCGACCAATCATTTGCGTCTTATTCCTCTTGGTGCATGGTCAACTGCTTAGCAGTGTCATGTCCTCGACTCTGATTCGTGATTTAGCACAACGTCCGGATATCTCGTGCGACCAATCAGAGTTTTCGGGTCGTGCTCGTCACTTCTACTCGATTGTCAATCCGTTGAATCTGCTGGTCAGCAACGAGAAGTTGGAGAAGTCGCGTGAGATTGTTCAATCCTATCGGTATGTCAAACTGCTCATATCGATTATACTGGCTGTTTAGATCGGGCATCGTTGCGGACGATCTAACGGTCGAACAATCGCGGTCTTCTTGCTTTTCCATGTCAACGAGTTGAAAGTACAAGTTCGGAATCCACGATCTTGTTTTCTGGGACGTTAATTACGAACCAGTGAGGATCGTCAGAACGCGAATGCGCTTATTGTCGCGTGTAAACACAAATACATCGAGAATAACTGAATAGGTGCTAGGCGATAGCCTCCGAACCGCTTGTTGCAAGAGCTTATTTCGAAGGTGGTGAGTAATTAGCCAAAAGGCTTCCGACTAGCTCGTTGTCGTTGCTTTGTCGTAGTTTGATTTGTGGTCAGGAAAGTTTCCGCCCGATTCACCGGATCTTTCGATTTTCGATTCCCGAGACGAAAGACGCTTTTCATGGTGGGGACTCGTGGCCAAAAATGGGCGGCCGTGTGTGTCTTTTGACTGCCGCATCGATTCGCCTTGCCGTCCGCTCTTTTCGGCGTTTTCCGTTTTCTCTGTTGGCCCGCAGGTCCTTCAAGTTTTCGCCAAATTGCGTCCTGTTATGCGGACGTTTAATTGGCCATTCAATCCGTGCGTCGATTCACGTGTCCGCCATGGGATTCCCGATGACGGGGAAGAGATTGCGATTAGCCGTTTGGAGTGATTAGCCAAATTGTTTCACCGTTCCCTCGGCCGTGTGCTCGAAGACGCGGCGGTCGACGACAATTCCCGACGTTGCCAAAAAGCGCTCTCGGACAACAAAAACTCGACGCTTAAAAATGCCAATACCGAAAAAGTAGTGAGTGGGCTTCTTGTTTTTCCCTCGACGAGGATTCGACGTCCCGCACGTCCTCAAATTCGATGCGCGTCGAAAGCAGGCCCACGGATTCATCAGCTCTTTCCCTCTGATTATGCACGCGAGAAATTTATGGCGTGACTGTTAAACCGCTCTGTTCTCGCCCCAACGAACAGCCATTTCAGTGCTCCGGCAGCTTCTTCTGCCCACTAATCACGATGGCTGCTCAGGCGACGGGCGGTGCGGCCGCGCAGACGGACCAGAACTTCGACTACATGTTCAAGCTGCTGATCATCGGCAACTCGTCGGTCGGGAAGACTTCCTTCCTCTTCCGCTACTGCGACGACTCGTTCACGTCCGCTTTCGTTTCGACCGTTGGAATCGATTTCAAAGTCAAGACCGTGTTCCGTGGAGACAAACGAGTTAAACTGCAGATTTGGGTTAGTCCTCTGTTCCTGTTCTGTCCACTCCCGATGCTTTCAGGACACCGCCGGACAGGAACGCTATCGCACAATCACAACCGCATATTATCGAGGCGCCATGGGCTTCATTCTGATGTATGATATCACGAACGAGGACTCTTTCAACAGCGTTCAAGATTGGTGCACGCAAATCAAAACCTACTCGTGGGAGAACGCTCAAGTGGTTCTCGTAGGCAACAAATGCGACATGGACGAGGAGCGAGTGGTGTCTTTCGAACGAGGACGTCAACTGGCCGATCAGCTGAGTAAGTCCCGAGTTCTTGCTTCCACTTTCTTTGCTTCGTAGGTCTGGAGTTCTTCGAGGCGTCGGCCAAAGAGAATATCAACGTGAAGGCGGTGTTCGAGAAGTTGGTCGACATCATCTGCAAAATGGCTCTGGACAAGTCGAATGCAGCACCAGCACAAGCGCAGGGCCACAAGTTGGAGGCCACCAATGCACCAGCACCCAAATCCGGTCAAAACTGCAACTGCTGATCGATCCCGCCATCCGCTCTTCGCCTTCTTAGATTTCTTTTCGTTCCACCAGGGCAATACACTAAAAAACAGTCGTCTAATAAAATCTAACAAACAATGAGTGTTCAAGTTTATTTCAGTCTTCTCTCAGCAGGGATATCGAATGGGCGAAGGAACGGGAGGCGATTGCGTGGGCAACGGAGCTTTGGGTTGGACAGCAAGACGAGTGGCCAGAAGCGAGTTGTAGTCTCTGCTGAACTTCCGAGAAACACTGCCCAACTCTTTCGGCAGAATCCCACGAACAATTCCCTGAGCAATCAGACACTTGTAGACGAACAGAAACTGAAGATCCGTTTGAATCGTGTGAATTCTCATTGCTGAGTTCGAGTCAGTGATGAAGAGAGATCTATTGGATAAACTCACAGCGCAGCTCTTTGATCACTTCGACCACATTCAACGGTCGTTCCAAAAGCAGGGTTTGCAAACACGCTTCGATGGCCACCAAAGTGCCGGTTCTTCCGATTCCGGCCGAACAATGCACCTGTACGACCAGGAAATAATGAGATCAATGAACCCTCACTTACAACACACGGAGAAGTCGACGGACGAACTTGGGCGAGAATACGAAACGGCGCCAAAGTCGACGACGGAACACCTCGGTCGGGCCTGAAAGATGGTCGAGGAAGCGGCAAACAAACTCACCAGTTCTTCCACAAGTGATGTCGCACGTAATGCGGTTTGCACTTGCGACTCACACTATCAACCTCTGATCCAAACACTCTACGCACTTCGAGAAGCGAAATCACGGTCACCGAATCACTGGTATCGACTCCCATGTTGCGAATTCGAAAGCCTGAAACAAACGAACAATAAACAGGAAAATAATCGCCACCTGGAAACTCCAACGTCTCGTTCATTCGTCGGGGCCAATACTGTTGACACTTCTCTTTGCCCAACTCCATCGTCTCACACAACATCACGATGTTCGCCGCTTGCTCCTGACATACCATATGCCTACAAGCTGACTAGAAGATTGTAGAGCGAACTAACCAGAAATCACAAACAGTCGTCGTCATTGGTCCCTGAGTACAAATGAATCCCGAGTTTGTCAGTACCTCCGTCTTCACGTAGTTCGCGTGTATGTAATCCGTGGACCAATTGCGCAACTTCACGCGAGTCGAGTCCAAACAAACCACATCTGAAGCTCGATAGAGAAAGTGAGCGGAAGCAGAACGCACCTGAATAGCGATTCTTGGTCGGATTCTTATCGAAGGCTTGACGGGTTATGTTGGCTGGAAAGTAGGCGCGCAGTTCCGCGTTGTATAGCTTGACAATGCCCTCCACTCCCAATTCAAAGATCGATTTGATGAACTGAAGATAGAAGGCGCGTTGAGAACTCGATTCTGGTTTGTCTCTGTTCACAGTCTCGACCAGCACTTGAGGTCGTTGCTGTCGACGACGAGTTTGCGAGCAAACAACCGCTGAAGTCAATGGCTAAGAAGTCTTCCTAGTCACTCACTTGATTCCTCGGTTTCAGTTGGCGTTTGTCGCGTATTACGTCGACGAACAACAGTCGACGGTTCGGCGGGCGATCGATTGCGTTTGTTTCTGTGGAGCTTGGCGGTCTGAATGATCGGATAACGCGAACTCGTGGAACGTTGAGATTTGGACTCCGCACGACGACGCGCCGAAGTGTCCGTGCCACGTGTTCGTGCCTGCAAAGAAGCTCAGCGAACCCAACGATCAACTCACCAGCAGCGTTTTCGTGAACTTCGGCGGCGCCATTCTTTCGGACGACCACGCGATGAACGTGAAATGACACGAACTAAAAAATGACTTGAGAATCAGATGCAAATTCATCTTGAGTTTGAGCGAAAACAAAAAGCTACGGGCTCCGCCGCGAGTCGAACGCGGGACCTCTCGCACCCTAAGCGAGAATCATGCCACTAGACCACGAAGCCGACGGCTAAGGAGCACGAAAACGAAGAGAAAACTCGGAGGTCGCTTTTCGGAGCTCGTTTCCTCTGAAAGACGTTGAAGGTCGAGACGTTGAAGTGCTGAACAAGTTGTTCTGGGTTGCTGCAGAAACGTTTGTTGAACCCAGTAGATGTTCTATGTGGCTTAAACCGATCAGTTGAGTTCTGTGTTGGAGACAAACTTCTCAAAAACACTTTCAGCCAAAGAATGTTACCAACACAACATCAACCTTCCACATTCTCCGTTCAATTCACATCGGAGATAATGTTTATGACTGCTGTCAGGTATAAACGGTTTATATTTTGATTGCTATAAATCGGATATTTTTACAACATGTAACTCGTGATTTGCTGATAGACGATCGTCGGATTTCAAATTTTGTTGGACTGTCTAAGTTGATTGACACTGAAAATTCTGACAAAATTTCTTTGTTCTCATCGTGCATTTCTTTCTGAATGTTGAATAAACTCAAGAATTTGTGTGATTGTTTAGAGCTGTTCATGTGGTTCAAAAGTTTGTACCAACTTAATCGTTGATAAGAATTGTACTGTTGGTCAAAATAAGTAGAACTGAGCTTATTTGTTTCACATCGCAATTCTTTTGGTTGAATGATCGGAATACGTTTGTTTGGTCACTTTGTTCAATGAGCACCAACGAGTTTGTTCTCATGTCGCGCTTCCAATCCGAGTAGCCACTTACCGTAAGTAATTTCAAGGGCGTCACGATCGTTGACTTCAACTTTTTGTTGTTAATTTCGAAATAACCTTTTCTGCTTGTCATGACTTTTAAACGAAATCAAGTCGTTTGCTGTCAACTGCTGTTCAAGACCTTTCTTCATTTGAAGGTCCTTTTTGTTCATCTCATGTGCGCAACTGCAAACATCGTTCTTGTGTTTTCATTAGTTGTCTGTTGAAACAAAGTCAATAGGAAGACTAAGGTCGTTAGCGGCGGGAATAAGCGCATTTGTAGTCTTTGATTCAACAGAACACTCAGCTTCAAACAGTTTTTTCATTCAACTTTTAGGTCGACGCTTTTCAACGTTTCTTTAGTGAGGAGTTTTTGGCCAAATTAATGAAATGTGAGAAAACTAATTCGTCGACGTGAGTCGCGTGTTTCCTGCTACATTTGGAGTTCTTAAAACCGCGAGTGCCAAGAGCGATGGTGTGAACTATAACTTTAAACTCCGAATTTTTGGCTTTCGTGCTTGGAAATCGAGGCTAAATCGGTCCGGAAGTTTTGTATTCCTCTGGATTGCTGCTAAGGTGTCGTGTGGTTGTCTTCGCGTAGTCACCTCTAAGACAAGAAGAGTTTTCGTAAGAGCGGAAATCTCGTCGTTATCGTCGAAGAGCAGGACAAGAGGATGCGCGTAAAGTTGTGGCCATCAAGAACCCGAAGCGTCATTATGAGGACTGCAGAGGACGGCGTTTTGCTAAACTCCTCTTCTTCCGCTCTTTTGTCCTGCTTTTTATTTGATGCTTCTGTGCTCGTTGATGCGACGCGAAATGTTTTGATGGTTTTGAATGAATAGGCCACGAGCATCATGAAAGAAATGCGCGAAAATGGAAGCGCCACGTAACCCAACGCACGGCAATTTGTCTTCGTCGGCACACGATAAAGAACGACGCGATGTAAATGGAAATACGAGAAAAATTAATGATTAGCCGGTTAATGCTCTCGAATAGTCTTCTTAGTGGAATTCGCTCGATGTCCACAAACCGCGCTACTCCATTCGAACTTTGCTTTCAAGATCCTATCGTATCTTCTCGGGTCGAGGATGTTTGTTGGAGCGTGACTGAACGTATTCAGTTGTACATTGTTCTGTTGGCTTAAGCTGTTTATTCGTGATAGCAACAGTCATTTCATTCACCTGGAGCTCTCGGGTTTCTATCAAAGGAATTCCTTTTTTTGAGCTCCAAATCTTGTTCCTCTGATCTTGGTCTTATTCAACTTCCCATTCAGAACCTTAATCTCCGTCTTAACAACTACAAAACTGACACTCACGATGATTTTACACGACGTTTTACAAGCGAGGCAACGAGCCAGCGCACGAATGCAAGTTGACGGCGCATAAAGTCGCGGTTAATCCTCTCAACATAATACAAAACCTATCAATCGGAAGACGGACGGGAGACTCCATTGCTAAACCCTGCGGTCCACGGATTTGACATACGAGTGACGTTGGAAGAACGTTGAGATGAAGTCAACCGTTTCCGGAGCAATCACCCGGTAATCCAAAAGTTGTTTGGCGTATTGCAATTCGAATGCTTTTTACGTTTTTCTGATCGAATTCTCGATTTTGAACTTTTTTCTGTCGAAAATTGCGCGCAATCTCAAGTGTTTCGTCTCAGTTGTCGCCGTGAAGATGATCGAAACCGACGACCCAAACGACACTAAAATAACTCGCGATTATTTTCAGTGCAATTAAATCAAAAACACTTCGACTTATCATTCGATTCTCAGAATGTGTTCGCATTTTCATCTGCATTCCGAACTCCCACGACACCACTGCGGGAAACCGCATTCGATTTTATTATGCACGTTTCTTCGCCAAATCCATGGGTACCCTCGAAAGGTGTCGGAATTCGCAATCAACATGACCTTTGGTTCGCCTCTTATCCTCGACTTTGATCTCTGCGAATCGATCAGTTGACCGTCCAAATCGCCAGAGCAGAATTTGACTGCTGATGGCGATGGAAGATAGACGGGAAAGAGCAACAACGTGGCGGTCGATTTAGGTGGAGCGAACTGATCGCACGAGAAGCCGCCGGCGAGCAGAAAAGTCGCCCGAGTAGTTTGAAAGAAAGACGATGATGCTCGGAGGCGAACAACTGGGCGAAGCCAAAAGATCTGCCCGCGGCTTTCCGCCCTGTCGCTCATCTTTTGAGCCATTTGATTGCCTCGCTGCCGATCACCGAAATCCCTCCGTCGCTTCCAATCGTCTTCGTCGTTTCAGTGTTCGCTTTTCGAGTCCTAATTCTCTCAATAGTCGTTCACCATTTCGGTCATTTTTGCGCACAGTCGACGACGACAAGTGGGCGACTTGTGGACCAAAAGTGGGAATTTTCGATTCCCGAACTTTTCTGCTCAGAATTTTAACTACAATCTCGGCCTTCAGCCGACGACCACGCGAATGTTCGTGACGTCACGTACGAGAATCCGGTCGATCAGAAGCAATCGGCCAGAAGCGCAATTTTGATTGTTTGCTCCGACTCACGCTGAGACTCACGTGCTAATTGTTTTCGACATTTGCGAGTTTAGCAGCCGCAAAGCTTCTCACAATCGTTAGCCAGTTGATCGCTCACTTGTCATCAACAACGATCGTCTCATAGCGATTTAAACTCCCTGATTGCAGGTGATTGTCCACCCGAACGGTTGATACCCACGGCTCAGAAGGACCGTCTTCCACGATGGAGCAAATTTTGGAAAATGTGAGTTCACTTCTGGTCTTCGGGGTTTTGTCTTCGATGGTCAGCAATGGGACGACCTTGCGATTCGATTAGCGCAAAGAATTTCAACGCTCAAATTGCGCATTCACGCGCAAAAAGATAAACGAACAACTTTCCGATCAGCGGATTGGGAGGCTTCTTTGGGCTTCGAAACGCGTGACGACGTTTAAATTTACGGCGCATGTAAAAAGAGGCGCGTAAATCAAAAAAACCAATTAACAGGTGCGCGGAAACTTCGAACCGTTTTGCGCGCATCTTCCCACTTCCGCCAAATTGCAGTTACGCGCACGTTGCGCCAAAAAAACCATTTAACGGTCCGCGTTAAGCGATTTCCCACGAAAATTATGCGCCAATTCGTGGGCTTATTTCCGATCAACTCGTCCGCTTCTTCGGTTTCGAACGTCGACGCGCCCGCGTTTTTTGTTGTAAATTTTCCTCTTCGTTGCGCAGATTCGACGTCAATTACCGTCAAATCGAAAACAACTGCGAAATCATATCACGATCTTTTCTTCCTTCACGCGTCTACTCGTTCGATTCTCTTATTCAATCGTTTTTTCAAGTGCGTTCGACGTCTGCGATGCTCAAATTCCCTTTCTACGACGCACTGCTGCAGGTAAGACGGCGAGTTCGGTAGTCGATTGAACTCGGAAAACGGCGATAAGAAGCGTCCAAACACATTCACCGTCAAGATCGAATTTTTGTGATTCATTTCGAACAAAAACCTCATTTCTTTCGTTGTGTCAAAAATTTGCGCCGCCACAAACTGCTCATCTTCTTCTTTGGCGTTCGATCAAAAAAGCCGCCGTGCGAAAGTCGAAGATCGGAGCGCAGCGGTCGACGCGCGCACAGCCACAGTTGCGCCGACCGCGTCCACTCGCTCTGCGATTTTTGTGCCAACGAGCATCCGTTTTTTGAGCTAAAAATCCCCCAATAATCATGACTATCGAAGAGGAATTCAAATTTGGGGCTTTCGATTCGGTAATCAAATTCAAGTTCATAGCATTTTGTGTGAATTACAAGTCTCTTTTAGCACTCGATACCAAACCTCTCTACTACGCCCTCAACTTCGCCGTGTTTCAACAACAATGAGAATCTGCTCAATGGTTCCGGCTCATCGTCATCCTCGACCAACGGTGCTGCTGGACTAGGCAATCCCGCGGCAGCGGTTAACGCGATGCTTCAGAGCGGAGCGAATAAGCCGACTGCCGATGTCGACTATTTGACTCAGCTGCTCAAAGACAAAAAACAGTTGGCCGCTTTTCCCAACGTTTTCCAACATACCGAGCGACTTTTGGATGATGGTAAGTTTCCAGTTCTTTCTAGTTTCCAATTTCTCTCTTCAGAGATCAATCGAGTTCGTGTCACAATCTTCCAATGCGAATTCACGAACGAACCGCTTGCACTTCCCGACCCGATTGGCGAAGTGACTACACAAACCGAAAAGGTGTTCGTTCCCGTCAAAGAGCATCCCGACTACAATTTCGTCGGCCGTATTCTCGGACCTCGTGGAATGACGGCCAAACAGTTGGAAGCAGAAACCGGTTGTAAGATCATGGTGCGTGGTAAGGGATCAATGCGCGATAAGAAAAAAGTGAGTCGATTTCGAAGTCTTTTTGAAGTTCCATTCAGGAGGAAATGAATCGTGGAAAACAAAATTGGGAGCATTTGAACGAAGAGCTTCACGTTCTAATTCAATGCGAAGACACGCCGAATCGCTGCGAAGTCAAACTTCGACGAGCAATCGAAGAAGTTTCAAAACTCTTGGTTCCATCAGTAAGTAATCTCAGATGAATTTGTTTGGATCTGTGCTTTAGCCTGAAGGTGAAGACGAGTTGAAGAAGAAGCAGTTGATGGAATTGGCAATCATCAACGGTACGTATCGAAATGCTCAAAATCAAAATGGTCTTCAATTGGCTGCGGCGTTGGCGTCTGCAACGAATTCGTCAACTGCGTCTGCCTTGCGTGGATCACCAGCTTTGGCATCGGCTGCTTCTCGAATTATTGGAAGTGAGTTTTCTCTTCTTCACTCAACATTTCAATCGTTCAGATCCGTTGATCATGCAGCAGCAACAACAACGCTCAACAGATGCAGCGACCAGCGCTCTTCCCGCAACAAGCAATGCAATTCTCGCCGCTCTTCAAGCTCAACAACTTCAGTTGAACGGCACGACCGGCAACTACGCGGCGAATTTGTTGCAATTGAACGGTGGAGCCGACTATCAACAGTTGTTACTCGGGTAATAGCCAACTAGTTGGTTTGTTGTTGAATGTGGTCGTTTAGACAAATGCAATACGATCCTAACCAACTGGCAATTCTACAACAACAACAACTTTTGATGCAAGCGAATCCATTGGCCGCACTCGGCGATTACAAGTACGAAGTCGGACAACACGGTCAGTTATTTATGCACGCTTAAAGACTTCAATTTGGTTGCTCATATCGAATCTGCTTGTTCCCAAATCCCAATTAAAACGTTGATTTCCCATTTCGCTTTATTTTGTCTTCGAACATTATTTCCATTAGTCGATCTCTTTTTCCAATTTTTATGCCAAACAACTTCTATTGTCCGCTAAGTTATCTATTCCACTCCTTGAATTGAAATCCACTTGCCAGTTCTATTAATTGCTCCCTGTTACCATATCGTTTGTGTAGTTTCATATCACAGACCCTTAACCGTTGATGTTATACGATGTAAAATAAAAGAACAAGAATTTTGGTTGTTATCGAGACTTCGAATTCATTTCGTGACCTTCGTTTTCTTGGATCGCTTTTACCGGTTGCCTTGTGTTGTAGTTAACTGATCTAACTCAATCATTTCTACACTTTAATCTGCTTCAACAATTTTATTTAACGTTTTTATCATTTCGTTGTCTTTAACTTCTTTCGTACCTGCGATAATCTTTTCAATCGGTGTTTTCAATCTTATCGTTTACGGTAACGCTAATAACTTATCCACGAAGCACTTTCGTTTAAATGTGTTGTAAAGTTCAGTTTGGGTATCTAATCGACGTTGTAACTTCAAGTACACTTAGAAGCTTCGTCGGTCAAGTGGTCTTTTTTAACTCGGACGGGTTTTCATTCCTTCTAATCCTTTGCCACAGCATAATCCTCAAGCTCACCAATCTTATCACTGTTAGGCAATAATTTTCCAAAATGGTTTTAATTAGTCGTTCGCCTTAGTACTAACCATGAGTGCCGCTTTTCAGGTCCGATACTTTCGACAAGTGGTTCTACGGCAGCCGCTAATCAACGTCGTTTCCTCGGCCAACAACGAGCCGAACCCTATTTGACGAGTGGAAAACGTGACTAATCAACATGCACTCACCTACTACTCAATTCTCTTTGCTAACTTTGGCGCGGCAAGTCAATTTTGTTTTAACGCGTTTCGAACGTTTCTTTCAATAGTCCAACAAGATATTGGCTGGTTACTCTTAGGGTCGATTAATGTGATCATTTGCTCAAACCACTTTTCTATCTCTTCTTTTTAGTCTTCAATTTCTAATAAAATAAGCGACTTCTTTACCACAAACCACAGCATTTAACCTTTTGTCTCAAGTGTCCTAACGCATATCTCTTTTTTGTTTATGCGTGTAGATCAAAAGTGAAAGTAAGTTTACGGCGATTCCTGTTTGTGCCTTATTCTATTCGTTAGTCAGGAACTCGAACGAATCACAGGGTCTAAACTATTAGTTCTAAAAACAAGTGCCTTAGTTTGCTTTTTCTATCCATCGGGAAATCAAATGCTTGCATAATTGTGTCTATTTGTTATCTTCGAGATTTCTACTTTAACCATATTTCCTATTTCAAACCTTTTCCTATAAAACAACGCAGTTCGCCATAATGTTCGTTGAGATTCTTTTATCTTTATACAAAATTCACGTCTCGTGAATTACCGTTAGGACTTTACGAATAAACCAGGAAATAAACTTGTTATCGAGATTGTGTGTAAGACCAGACGAAGATCAACGGCTGAACTCAACATGATGGCAATGAAATTCAAAAGTTCAAACGACTGGTCAACACTCGGTATTATTGGCTTGTTCGATTAACGAAGACCACAAATCATCCAATGACCACTTGCTAACGAAAATAACAGACCATATCACTACTTACTAACTCGCTCTCGTATCGAAATTGGAGTTCATAAAAACAGAACGATATGAATCTGCAGGATTGAAGATGGAGTTCATCTGCGAGTTAAATAGAAGACACGATTCAAACGAGCTCTTTTGGCTGTTTGTTTTTTAGTTGTTGGTTTGCTTGCAAATTCGGAATATTCAATTTCATTATCTAACGGTCTGTAAAAACGCCCATTTACGTTCAACTTCACTACTGAAATTCCTTGTTGTTCAACTTACATTGGACACATCTTCACGAACTCTGATCATCTTCTCTGAAAGTCCGTATATACTCGCTGTAAATCCAGGAAACGATAAATTCGACCTCCTTCTGTGCTTTCAAGTTTCGACTAATCCGCTTATTTGAATTCAAAAAAAGCATGTTCACATGTTCTTTAGTTTTAATTAACTAAAATAAGAACCAAAACCGAGTAATCGATGATCTCGGTTAGTTTCTTAAGGGCTGCGCACGTCGAATTGAAATTCACGTGCAGGAATGAAGTTGTTTGTTTGAACGTGAAAGCACAAACTACCTTGAGCTTTCGAATCCCAAATTTTCTGTTTTGCGCGGTGATTATTTCTTGAGTTTCGTCTGGAGCTAGGTTTCAAATTAGTTTCTTACTATGAACCCGTCAATACTATTGTCTCTTTTCGTTGTTGTGGAAGCTTACCAGCCTTTAAAGATCCTCATCAACAGTCCAACTGTCGGATACTCGCACGTAAACTTCCACGGTCAACTCGCTGATCTGTTAGTAGATGCCGGACATGAAGTGGTAAGCAGGACCCCACATTTCTTCATTCTCTTTTAGCACTTTCATATTCCAACCTGGGAAGCAAAAGAAAAGCGAAATGGAACTCGAAAAGCTCACAAAGTTGTTCGAATTTCAGCGCCCGTTGAACCCCAAGATACGAAAGTAAATGTCGACGATCATGAGTTGAACAGAAATCCTTTCGAAACCAAACAGACGGGAAACGGCGACAATTCGGACGAATATTTGAACGCTATTGTAGCGTTCTGCAAAAGTGAGGTTCTATCATCGAACTGTTGATTGTGTCGTTTAGTGCAATTGGAAGACCGCGAGTATTTGAATTCGATTGTCAGCGAAAAGTTCGATGTTGCAATTGCCGAGCAAATAGATATCTGTGCTTTCTATTTCTTCCATGTTGCCAACATTCCGACTACCTTGACAACGAGCACGATGATCAGTTCCTTCGGAATGATAGCCGAAGCATACGGTTTGGAAACACGGCTTTCATATCAACCAGGTGGTAAGAACAAATGAAGTTGATGTGATTGTTCAGTTCTTTAGGCATGTGTTTTTCGTCAACTGAGATGCCGAATTTGAGTTTTCTTGAACGTGTTCGAAACATCTATCGAACGTTTACCGTGTGCTCAGTTATACAAAGCTTCCAAAACAAAGTGGTTTGTTGAAATCAGATTCTTCTTCTCAAATTGATATTTAGCAGTCACTTTTCTCCGATCACTTCTCTCGACCAATGCCCTACTTTACTCAGCTACTTGGAAAAACAGCCTATGCGTTTGTTAATAGCGCTGAAGCTCTCGAACATCCACAGCCTATCACCCGCAAAATTCGTGCAATCGGCGGAATTACGTTGAATTTGAGTACAGCAAATCGACTAACTCCCGAGCTGGAGAAGATCTACGCAAATGCTGATCGTGGTGTTGTTCTGTTGAGTTTCGGTTCGAACATCGAATCTAATCTGATGCGCAAAGAATTGAAATCCGAAGTTTTGCGTGCGTTTGCTCGTTTTCCAGAATTCCAATTCATTTGGCGGATTTCCGTCGATTCGGAGACTGCGAAAATGATCAACCAAGTGCCAAACGTTCATCCGATAACGTGGGTCGATCAGCGAGCAATTTTGGCCGACAATCGAACAAAACTCTTTATTTCACATTGTGGGGCTAATAGCGTCTTGGAAGCCGCTTTCGAGGGTATGAAAACCATGAATTCAATTGACAGGAAGCTGTTTAGGAGTCCCCGTAGTTGCTGTTCCCTTTTTCAATGATCAGTTTTCCAATTCGGGTCTTCTTTTGAGCAGAAAAACGGCGGTTTTGTTGAGACGCAACTACATCAATGAAGAGAATCTGGTTGCTGCTCTTAATCAAACTCTCAATGATCCACAGTAATGTTGAGTTCATCAGTTGTTGTCAATCTCATTTTCAGGTTTCTGTTCAACGCTCAAAATCTCAAGAAACAAATTCGTTTGCATCCGGAGAATCCGCAGCAGAGTTTTGTTCGTTACGTTGAATACGCTGCCGAGTTCGATGCCGGCTACTTGGATTTGCCGTCGAAGGAAATGAGTTTTGTGGTTCTGTACAATCTGGACGTCTACACTGCAGTTCTTGTGTTCTTTTTTGTAACCTTCTTGGCAATTCACAAGTTGTTCTCTACAATCAAAAAGAAGATGAAAACGGAATAAACGATTAGAAGCTCAAAAGGTCGCAGAAGAAGACCTCAGGATGATCGGCAAAACGATCAAATAGCCGAGTGTTTAACTCAATTGTTTGGAATCAAATGCGTGAGATTGATTTGAAGATCCCAACCGTAGAGACAATCTTTCTGTTGGTCAGTTGGCGAACGGGAATTTTAGGGCAGAATTTCCGTTTGGAACAAAGAAACGGAGGTTGCCGGCCATGTTTGGCGATTGCGAGATTGCTGTTTTTTCGTTGAATATTGTTTTTCGCTATGAAGACCGTGAATCCGACGGCCAAGTTCGTGAATTTGGATCAGGACGAGGTATCGTTCCATTCACCGCGACGACTCGTGAACGGTGAACTGACCGTTGATTTATCGGAGATGTTGAAGTTGGTGCGCAGCAACGGCATGAACTCGAAAACACCGTTGGAGAAACTGGAGAAGCAGATCTGTTGTCGATTCGACTACGAGACGATGGGATGGAACGAGTTTCGCATCAACATGTTCGGGACGGATGTTGGACTTCGAAAAGGCCACGAGAGGCTTACGCAAATGATACAGAAACCTCCGATTTCTGATCCGACGGGCATCTTTCCATTCATGTCGTTGCCATTGGAAGTTCAATGCATGATTGTGTAAGTTTTGATCACGGATTCCTTAGAAAGCGTAGGTTTCAGCAATCAGGTTGATTGGAAACAACCGGATGGTCGTTCTCTACTGCCGTTGAGGCTCGTGAGTCGTCGTCTTTGCTATTTGGTGGATTGCGTAATGGAAAAAGGTCGCCGATGTTTCAAGAAGCGAATCTGTTTGGCCGAGACGACAAACGCAAAAGTTCGACTCGGATTCCCGCCGTTGATTTCTCATGTTTCGGTTTCGTTTGAGCAGCTGGATTCGTTGCTATTGAAGATCACCAGCGACAACTCGAATAACACTAGTGACTAGCGAAATTGAAATTATTGACCGTCAATCTTTCAGGCAAAACACAAATCTTCTTGATTTGTGAATGGCGTTCCGATTGGTGTAAGAAGGTGATGGAGCTTCTTCTGAAACACAACCATATCCGACCGTCCGTCTTGCATATCAAAGGTGTTATCTGCGATGAGAAGCCCTTCAAAAACTACGTCAATACACGACCGAGTTTGCAGCGTTTGGTGTTCGAGGTATCCGGGACTTTATTTTAACTCTTATGTCTTCGATTTCAGAAACCAGTGGGTCGAGAGTATGTCTATAATCGAGTTTCGTATCTGCCCTACCAGTCGGTCTTGTTTAAGGACTTGGGACGACAATATGATTTACCAGAGAGCGTACGCAAAGGCTTCACAATTATGTACGTTTTTAAACGTAAACCTCATGGTCAAGAAGATCTGATCTTCAATCTAAAGTTTTGATTGTTTTTAAACTTTTTTTCTACCCGTTTTCGCAATAAACCGTCGATATATCGGAAAACGATTGGATTTGAATTGAAGTTGGCAGAGGAATTCGGAACGTTTTCTCGCGCCGTTCGCTTCACGACCTTATCAATCATCCAGTGGTTTCTTTGTTTCGCGCATTCATTTGCGTCGTGAGCAATCGGCGTTTTTTAATTGTTTTCTGGAGGAGAAATTGCGGACGCAAAGAAGTTTCGCTTATCAAACACGTCGTTTGTTTTGGTGTTTCCGCGTTTTTGGACCAAATGAATTCGAACAAACGACGCGTCCACTTCGATTTGACGGCCAACCCGCGCAGTCCGCCACGTCCACTGGCAACCGCGATGTTAGTTCCGTATCGACGACGCAATCAACGGATCGGCGGTCTGAATTTGTCGCCGCTGCGTTCGGATCCGCGAGACGTTCTGGACGAAATTCGCGACATCACAAGTCAAAAGGTCAGTTCGACGGGCAATCAATCAACATGTCGTGAGTCATGTGACCGTTTTTGGGGCGCAAAAGTTGAAAAATGACCGCGGGGCAAAAATTTCACGCGAAATCGCTTTTTTGCTTCCGATTGTGCGCAAAGGCGCAGAATTTGAATGGACGCAGCGGGAAAGAGACGAGTGAAAGGAATGCGCACAAAAGACGAGTGGACTCAAAGGTTGGGAAGTTTGAACGAAAATTACTTTGTCGTTGGGGATTAGCGTTTGCGTTCACGAGAATCGATGCGGACGTTTTCTTTTTTTCGGTCGCGGTTTCATGCTCTTGGTGTTTTTGGCTCAATTTCAAGACCTTGCAACGAGAGTCGACGGCTCGTGACGATCACTCGAAACCGTTTTCGAGAGCACTCAAAAGCGTCCCGAACGTTTCGATTTTTGTGCGTCGGAATTCGTCGCTGATCGTCGTTTTTGTTTCCGACCACTTTTTTCGCTCTAATCCAATTTTGCGTCGAACATCCAAATTGGCACGTCGGTTCGAAGTTTTCTTTTTTCGTTTCGATTTCACCGCAACGATGTTGCGCGGTGTCGTAAATTTTTGACGTTTTTACGAGCGACTTTCTAAACGCACCACAGAGTTGCAGATCGAAATGTGAAAAATGTTTTGTTTCGGCTGCAACGCTTCGAATCGCTTGAGCGACGAGCTGGATGATAAGGTGAGAGAGCAAATTTGGGGCCAACAAACCGTAGTCACGACTTCTAATTTTGAGTTTTCAGCCCGATAGTTCGTCGTCTTTTTGCTACGGAAATCCACGTAGAAAAGTGAGTTCGGGACTTACCGGGTGTCATCTGAATCCCCGGCTCTTCGCCAGCTCATTCTCTGTTGGAGTTTCCATTGTACCTCAAAACAAAACCACATGTTCGAGAGGATATTTAGGGGAACAGAAGAATTGGCGGGAAGTGTTCGGGTGGTTGGCAATTAAAAGGTTGTTCAGTTGAGTTGGTATCGACTTTACTTTCTGTTCGAAAAGTTGACCAACAGCACGCGGATCTCTTTCTTTTGTTCGCAAAGCCGATCGATCGGCCGGAAGAGCCGAGAGATCAGTTGGATTGGCCAGTCGGTCCGAACGTTTCGACCGCCGGCTGTCGGCTTTCTTTCCGTTAATTCGATTTCCAGTTAATTTGTTTCAGCAATCAATTCTGCGCTCCCGATCCCAACCTTCCAGCAGTAGCATGAGCTCAAAAAGCGATGAGCTGACAACCAACGGCGTGGAGAACACGCAGATCACGAGTCGAATCATCGGTAAACGCCGGAAACAGGAACTAAACCGAAATCAATTCCAGCACTCACGTTTCCCACCGGCGGTTCGGATTCCGCTTATCGCAGTTCCATCAAAGAGATTTCCGAACGTTTACGACGAACCGCGCAGTCTGAACGCTACAAAGTGAGTTTTTGCGGTTTTCGTTTGCTGAACTCGTTTTTGGCTTCCGATTTGGGAATTGTGAATCTTTTGAGAGGGGTTTCACTGCAAGTAATGGGCTACTTTACGACTCGATTATTCAAATTCTGGCTTCATGAGAAGTGTCTACGTTCGTTTGGAGATTTTAGTTGACTTTTTGGGGCTTTTCAGATCTTCAACGTCTCACAAAAACGATCCGATTTGGGTCGCGCCAACTCCGGTGCAGTAGTGGAATTGGGATGGCCGGACAAGTTGGCACCGCCGTTGGACAAACTCTGTTCGATTTGCAAGCAAATTGAGTCGTGGCTGAACGCCCACCCGCAGAATCTGGTCGTGATCCACTGCAAAGGCTGCAGAGCGCGAGCGGCCGTAGTGATTGCCGCGTACATGCACTACGCTACTGTTTGTTCTAAGTAAGCTCTTCAAATGTCAGTTTAAGTGAAATCACTTTTCAGCGACGAGTCGGTGGCTGACAGATTCGCCATGCAGCTTTTCAGTGAGAAGTACATGACTTTAGACGGTCAACCGTCGCACAAACGGTTAGTTTCTGGTTGTTCGACTTCTTGATAGTTTTGTAGATACGTGAACTATTTTGCGAATTTGATCAGCGGAAACACGAAAGTCAATCCGGCGCCAATTCATCTGCAGACCATTAGCTTCTATCAGTTTCCTCTCCACAAAGCGGTTCTCTTGAAGATCTACGAACGAATGCGTCCCGTCTATTCATCCGAAAAGCTGTAGCTTCGATCATCGAGACTTCTAATTGATTGGGTTTCAGAGTAATCGACGATGCACACGCGCAATTAGATTTCGGTGATGAGGGACTTTCGGTTCGCGGCGATTTGCTCGTGAAATGTTTCGATCTGAACACCCAGGAACGAAATCTTCTCTTCCAATGCCAATTCAATACCTGTGCCCTCGACTTTCAACCTCGACAGTCACAACTCGTCTTCTACACTCCTGAATTGGATTTGGCCGGTGAGTGGCGACGAGTCGACTGATTGGTTCTCGTTTAGGTTCGTGTATCGACGGCCAGGCGTGTGTGGAGTTCAACTTCGTTCCCGGAGAGTCGCGGTCGCGTTCTTCCTCGTTAAAGCGCCACGGCCAAAACTCGCCGCTGGCGAGTCGACGTGCGCAGTCCGTTGGAGCGGAAAACAACAGATTGTCCGGCAGCTTCTCCCGCGCCGATTCATACGAAAACTTCGAACGTGCGGAAGGTGAGGCGGAGATTTGGCCGATTGGCAGCTGTCGATCCGCAAAGACGCCCGTTGGGCGCGTTCAATCGGCATTTCGATTTTTTGCGTGCATGGCGGCGGATCGCCGACGCTTTTCGATCTTCCGGCCGCTTTCACGTTTCAAATTTTACGAAAGTTGGCCCAAAACGAACTACCAATCAATTTCCGCGTTACACTCCTTTTTTCTGCCAACTCCCGAAGCTTCTTATTGCCAAAAATAGAACCATACGGTTTTTGCTCTGTGGTATCCCCGTCCCTGATTGCCGTAGCTCTCGATATCTGTGCATTCCAAGCAGTTGTACGCGCTATCATGCACTAATGAATCGAAACAAAAACTCATTAGTTGGGAGAGCTAATAAAATTATGCGCGTCGAGTCCCGACTAATCCTTCTCGGTTTCAGACGACAGGAGTCTTTCTTTATCACTGGGCGAGAACGCGGAGAAGCATCGCAGTTTGAACTCCGCGACTTCAACTCAACCGGACGGTGCGGACTCGGGGATCGGATCGGATTCGCCCAAAAACAGCAAACCACTTTCTCAGCTTCCGAACAACGAATCTCCACGTTCGCCGATGCCTCCGGCTGTGCCGCCAAAACCCAAACTCAACAATACCAACGATTCAACCACCGAAGATGAACCTCAAGAAGACGAGTCGGCGGGTCGAGAACGATCGGTGTTGCCAGCGGGTTTGAGAAGTGCGCCAACTCGGCAGTCCGAAGAGAACCCTCGGGCAAATGCGGTTGGCTCGCAGATTGGCCCCGATTTGGTGGCAAAAGGACGGCAAGTTTGTTTTACGAAACGAACCTTATTTTCGTTTTTAGCTACGATCCCAACTCCAAGTGTTTTTCGTACGTTCCCGCCAAGTCCTTGAAGGAACATTATCGCGCGCCAAAGAAGCCGCCACCACGTCGTCCGTCGGTCGAACGCGCGCAAATCGAAATTCCGGACGACAAGGAATCACTGAAGGAAAGTGACACGCTTCTTCGCGACTTTAGTTCGGCCGCAAGTTCTCTGCAAAGACGCGCCGAAACGCCGAAATGGGAGGAGGAAATCGCAAGAGTGAGTGGACGTCGTGCAACTTTCCCGTGAGTTACGTTCTTTCAGATTGTCGGCGATTTGCCCACTGATTCCGATTTCAAACGCAAAGCCGAGGAGGAAAAGAGACGCCAACGTTCGTACGTCGATTTCTCATCGTTTCGCGACGTCGAACGTCCGCAAATCGTGGAACAAACACGTCGCGCCGAAAGTCGACGCACGAAAAATTCGTAAGTACAAATAAGAATATTCGACGTGACTCAAATTTCACTGTTTGCCAAAAAAGAAAACGTTTCGTTCGAACCAATTTTTTTGATTGTCGACGTCTGTTTCAATTTACGTCAGAAAAAGTTTCCGAAAATTCTTTTCGTCCTCAGTTTTCTTTCTTTTTCAGCGAAATGGACGAACTTTGCGATCCCGATTTCTATCTGACGTACTCCAACGAACGACGCTCCAAGTCCGCGGCGCCACAGTCAGCGCGGAAGCCTTTCAAAACGATTTCGCAGCGGTTAGTTCAAAAACCGACGGGCAACAACGCGACTTTCGATTTCAGCGATTTGGACGAACTCAACGACAGCATCGACTCAAACCAAAAACTTCCACCGCCTTCCGGACGCTCCTACACGCCGAAACCGAACCATTCCGACAACGTGGATCGTGACTTCTATCGCTCACGGAACAGTCGATCGGTCAACGCGATTCCACGCTCCACGGAGAACTACGATCCGACACGACAGGCCGAAAGTCCGGACGATTGGTTGCGCAATAAGCTGAACACTTTGCGCCAAAAACGCGGCAACGAACCACCAATGACTCGGAAAGCTGAACGACAACAAGTGGAATTGGATCTTCTCGAAGAACTCAAAAACACCTCAACAACACAAGCGAAAACACCCAGAACTCAACCGATTGTACAACCGCCAAAACCTCGCCCTCAACCACCTCGTTCCTATTCAACTCAACCGTACGAATTCGATTCACACGTCGACGAGCTTCGCAGAGCCAATCGCCTGAACATGGACCATACGTTTCGTTCTCGTACTCCCAATTACTATCACGATAATTCGACTTTGGATCGGGCTGCTGCAGTGCGCCAACGAAGTTCAACACCCACCGTCTTGATGCCAACAAATGCGAATAAAAACGTTGGACAAGCCCGTTTGCGTGGACGTACAGTTGGTCTCAATGATCCAATGGATTTCGATTTCTCACCTGAACAACCGAAACGACCGTTTTCTGCCCAACAACTCGACTGGACCCGTCAAACAGCATCTCGACCCATCAGTTCGATCGAATCACCTGCCTATCAGCCACCTCATATTTTGCCCTCAGTCACTCAACGAACCCAAACACCAATACAAACACGTCGACAAAAACCGCCAACTCCTCCACCAACTCAACGCGATCGATCGCCGAGTCCCGCAATTCGAAATCCGTTGAGTGGTGGCAGAAAACCGCAAATTGTTTTGGATTCCGAACGACAATACAAAGAGCGATTGGAACGCGAAGCTCAACTCTACGGTTTAGATCCCAACTCCTCAACAACTCCCGCACCTCTTGCTCCCGCTCCAGCGGTCAACGGAGTTTCCAAGAAGCCATTCTACATGCAAAGCGGACCAACAGATGACTACCGCAAAGTACTACCTTACGGAGCTCCTCGACGATACAACGACGACTATTCGGACGATGAAACTGAAAGACCGGTGAGTTTCAAGTATCAAGAAACCCAACAGTTTCGGAGTTTTCAGGAGAATCGAATTCAAACAAAATCGATTTTGAAGAGAAACAACTCGCGAGACGATGCTTCTTACGGTTATTCCTACGGAACGGGAAGCACCAGCGGCTACAACTACTACGGTGGCACCATCGACTCTTCGCTGTCGAGTTCGCGGATTTCGAACCCCGAAATTTACGCCACACCCCGCCATTTGGATTTTGAGGTTCGAACGTTTTTCGGGTCTCTTTGTTCATAGATTTTAGCGCTCGGATACTCCGCAGTTCCCGGTAACTTCCAACGGCGATCTGCCGTTCCATCCGCTCCTGTACAACGGTGCCGAAGCGAACGGAAAGTCGAGGTGAGAAAACAAGTCGATTTTTTTATGCCACGCTTTTCTTCATCACGTTTTCTGCTTTCTCTCCACTTTATTTGTTGTATCACGTTCGTCAGATAAAGTCTTTTACGTAGTCGCAAGTTGAGATAAAAAACGGTTCGAAATACGAAGAGAAACGTCAACGTAAGTGAGTGAGTGCGACTTTTGTTCTTTGATTTGCGACTGCGTAACTTTTTGCTTTCTAACATCAATTGATATTTTCGCGTCCTCTTTGCAACTTTTCGAGAAACCAAAAAAGACGCTTTTCCTCCGCCGAATCGAATTTCTTTCCCGAAAAAGACGAAACCAATTCGACGACTGCGATTTCACAGCAAAACAAACCTGCCGACTGTTTCGGATGTTTTTTCGAACGTCGACGCTCATCAGAAGGTTTTCGGAATTCGGGTTGCCGGGGATTTGGATTTATTGCGTCCGAAGTGACACATCTGTTCCTTCGAATGCGCATTCGAGACTCTTCAAACCACTTCCGCCGAACAGACGCACGAGATCTTGGAGAGCGAAAAGTTTATTCGCAACCCCCGCGTTTCAATCGCACACGTAAAAAGATGACCGCCCCGGCGAGATTCGTCAATGAATCACGAAAACTATCGATTTGAAGTGGACGTCTCTTTCGTTGCGCGCAAACAAAAAAGTTGCGTGCACTGACGACTCCTCCGGGAATTTCAAACTTTCGGAGTTTTTGCGTGCAAACGAGCCAAAAAGCGTCTGAAAACGAGATTTCAGTTCGAAAATGATCGAGCAAACGGCACGACGCGGGATATTAAAACTAAAAAACTCGGAATCCGATCTCTCTGATGAGCAGTGAGTTTGTGTTGTCACTAATTGTTTCCTGTTGTTTAGATCCAACTCGCCACGCTCCATGTACTTCCACGGCAGTAGACGCTCTTCGTTGACTTCAGGTGGGTGAAAGGAAAAACAGATCGTTCTTCGTTTCAACTCTTTTGTTTAATCCAAAGGACAAATTTTTGTTGGAGTCTTTTTCAGCGTCTTCGTTGATTCACGGTTCTTCGGTCTTCTCGAATTTATCTTCCGGTCTTTTTTGTTTGTTTACCTTCTGCGTCTTTTTGCTCCAAAAAAAAGAAGATTGTTCGCGTTTGTTCACGTTTACGAAGCAAATTTGCGTCTTTTGATCATAAAAATGTTTTGGGCGGCAGCGAAAACGAGCAACAAATGTGCGTATAAAACCGTAGACCTGGAAGACGGCGGATCTGGCCGTTTGGACAACTGGCCGCCGCAACCCAAAGGTCAAAAGTTTTGTTGTAAATCGCAGCGGCACCTGCCAAACTGATAGTCGAAGGTTAACAGCCGCCGGGACGACGCGAAAGATTTCTGGTTCCCAAATCGATTTTCCAACTTTTCCGCATTCCAATACGACTTTTGCGCAACCTTTCGACGTGAATCGTTTATGCAAATACGCAGAAACAAATTGGTCGAAATCCGCGCTTTCTGTTCACTCACGCGCGAAATCGCGACGGCAAACAAACTCATCACTTTTTTGGCTCAAACTTTTAAATCGCATCTGCGAAGTTTGTTCCGCGGACTTCTTCGTGTGTTTTTGATTGTTTTCGTTCAGTTCGCTTTCACGTGAAATGAGAATCCGATGGTCGTGACGACCAGAAAGCCGGCAGTCAGCAGCTCGTCCTCTTCGGCCTCTTCGTCGACTTCGATTCAACGCTCCAAGAACATTCCAATTCGCATCGAAACGGCGAATCGCGCCTCTCAATCGCCTTCAGCTTCGCGTCGACCCTCCTCGACGATTCGCGTCCAGATGAGCGAGTTTTCCGTCGATTTCCCCGAGAAAAGACGCTCTTCTGGCTCCTCGATTCCACGCGCTTCAAACTCATCTGTTAGCAGCCGTTTGGGAGCAATTGGACGCACGAAAAGGGAGGAGGAAACTCTCGATGTGCCAAAAGAAATCGACACCGTGAGTACAACAGCAACAACCAATGGTATTCCCGACGCCAAAGCAGCCGAATTGGAAGACGAAATCGAAGAAGGAGATGCAAACGTTTCGGCCACATTCACGCTGCCAACAACCACCGGCGCCACACACTCTCCACCACCAACCAAAATCGCCTACCAATCGCCCACTGTCGAACTGCACGTTCCGGCCGACGATTCCTGCTGTGAAATCTCCATCGACGTAAACGAAAAGAAGAGCGAAGTTGGCAGCCTTTCGACGCGAATCCTCGTGGACGCCAAATCGAATGCGATTGCCGCTCGTGACGTCGAAATTGAAATCCGTCGCAAGATCAAAACCGAGTTTTCACCTCCGGCAGAACCGAAACCCACCAATGAACAGAAGGCTGCAGTAACATTTGATGCGCCGTTTGTCTTCAAAGAATCTCACGCAGCCCCAAACGCGCAGTTTCGCGACGTTGCTATTCGAATCGACTCAACGGAAACACAAAAAGACGGCAAAGTGAAGCCGATTGATGAACCCAACAACGATCAGTCCATTCAACCTGAGCGAACAGAGGATAAAACCGATGAGCCACAAGAAGTCAAAATTGAGCAAAATGAAGAATCAGTCGACAAAAATAAGACAATCGACATTTCAACTAAAGAACCTGTGGAGAACAAAGAGAGCCCCTCTGATGTGCATGGAGGTTCATCTGAAAATCATCAGAATGGCTCACCCGCCGACAAGAAGAATCTCACTGATGCATCACATGTTGCTATTGTGAAGAGCAACAATACCGAGGAATCAATAGATGTTGATCAGAAGAATGTGAACAACGAGAAACCAACCAATGAGCCAACAACTCAACTCGACGAAGCGAACGAAAATCCGCTTGAAGTTGAGAAAATCAACACATCTGGAAAAGAAGATGAAATAAAAAAAGACGCGAGCATTCAGCCGGTTGAAATCACCGAGAAATCAAGCGACGAGACAGATGTCAAAATTGAACGACAAGAAGAAACCCTTTCAAAGTCTACGAAGCCAAACCTTGAAGTTCGAAAAGAAGAAGTTCGGACGACCCTCACTGAGTTAAAAGAAGTCCAACAAGAGAAGACTGAACAAATCGACGTTCAGCAACCTTCAAGTGATCACTTAGTCGAAGATAGTGTTAAGTCTACTGAATCCGAGAAACCGAAAAACGAAACCGAAATCCAAAGTCCGGTAGCACCAATCGCTGAACCGGAATTTGAAGATGAAAAGTCGAAGGAGGAAAAAACGCCATTCGAAGAAGTAGAAATCGACGTTTGCGAACGACGACCATCGACTCAAGATTTGGCCGAGGTACGTGTTTTTCGTGAACGCTATTCGGCTGCTCCCGTTCTGCCGTATCCCGGGGATTTACCACGAGCATTGCAAATCCAAAATGCACGTGACGAGTTGACCAAAGAACCTTCCATCGAGACACCGCGATTGGATTTGAGTGAACTGCGGAAACAGAACGAAGAAAAACCGAAACGACCGTTGATCTCACCCGTCAGTTCCAAAGAAAAACAAAAGGTCGTGGAGTTTAAAGAGCGAGACAAAACGGTGGTCATTGGACCGCCGATTCGGCCGCAAATCCTCGAGGACGAGCGCGAAATCAGCGACGCCGACGAGACGATTGAGCGTCTGAAACGCGAGCCAATACGCCTCAACATTCCGCGCCCTTTGACTCAAAAAGCTCCGCAATCGCCGCCACAACTTTCCAGCTACGACGATGTTGAGAAGAAGAAAGAAAACGGCGGCTATCCGTCGCCCATCGAACTCAACGGTCTGTTTCGACCGAAGCCCATCGAAGTCCGCCAACAAACTCCGCCGTTTCAGTCGACCGAACTAAACGTTCAGACGACCGTGATCACGCAGACCAATTTGACCACCACCATCGACTCCAATCAGCGCCCTTCGAGTCGTCTGTCCACGGGCACCGGCGTCCGTCCGGAATCGGACTTCTCACCACGCACTCTCTCGCGTATCAACAATCTGAACGTGATCATGGAGAAGAACGGAGAAAAAGGTGCTTATCAGCGCGAATTTAAAGTGCGCTTCTTTCTGACTTTCGAGCGCAATGAATTCGCTAAAAGAAACTAACGGGTTGCTGAAAATTAAAAAAATTCGTTTGCCGCAAACTAGTGAGTTAAAACGAAGAGCCAAATTGGAAACCTCGTCGAATTTGACTTCTCAATTTTGCTTTCAGATGCCGGAGAAGTTATTCACCATCATCCCGTCTTCATGCGCGACACCTCGAAGTTTTGGTACAAACCCACGATCAGTCGAGAAGAAGGTAAGCGAACTTCGTTGGCCGATCAATCTTCTCGTTTCAGCGATTGCAATGCTCAAAGACAAGGAACCGGGAACCTTCGTGGTTCGTGACTCCAACAGTTTTCCCGGAGCTTTCGGTTTGGCGTTGAAAGTTGCTCAACCGCCTCAGGGTGTCACGGTTGCCGATGGCACCGAATTAGTTCGTCACTTTCTAATCGAACCTTCACCCAAAGGCGTTAAACTCAAAGGTTGTTCTAATGAGCCGGTTTTCGGCACTTTGGCGGCTTTGGTTTATCAGCACTCGATCACTCCGATGGCATTGCCAGCCAAATTGATTCTTCCGGATTTCGATCCCGCAGAAACACCCGAACACCTGAATGCCAATCAAGCACTTTTGGAACGAGGAGCAGGTATCTGAACATTCGAAAATCTCAGACATCTTTTCAGCTTGCAACGTAACTTACATTTGCTCTTTGGATACCGAATCGCTGACCGGTCCGGAAGCCGTTCGACGAGCCGTTCTTTTCGGTTTATCTCAACTCTCTCAACGCTCATTACGTGCAATTCCCGTCCACTTCAAAGTCTCTGCTCAAGGGATCACACTAACCGACAACACTCGCTCATTGTTCTTCAGACGTCACTATCCGGTGACCACCGTAACCTTTGCCGGAATCGATCCCGAAAGCCGACTGTAAGTCTCGAACATAAGATTATAATCAATGTTTTCAGATTTGACAACAATAACGCTTTCCAACTACCAAGTACGTACGTTCGACAAGCTCCGATGTTCGGTTTTGTGGCACGAAAATCTCCGTCTTCGTTGGAGAATTCCTGTCACGTGTTCGCAGAGTTGGATCCCGAGCAGCCGGCTTCAGCCGTGGTTCGATTCATTACCAACGTGATGATGGTCCAAGCACGCAGTCAACAACAACAAATCCATCGAGCCACAGCCGGCGTTTGAGCATCTAGTCAGTCGTTCGTTTTTGTAAATTTTGTTGGTGCTCGAAAACAATGATTTCCGTCCTTCTTGTTATCAACCTCTTGCTTTTAATTTTGTTTATTTCTATCCACAGATAAATACGATTGAGTTTATTTGGCGCTGTCGTCGATGAATTTCGCCAACTGAATGTCCAGTTCGGAGAGTCCGTTGACGAAATGACTAGTCAGCGTGATATCGACCTAAAGAACAAATTAAACCTGATAGAACTTATATTTACTTTGTTGTAGACATTAAACCATTCGGGATGATGGTCCATCTTCTCGGCTTTCAGTGCAACGCGAGCCATAAATCCGAAGGCCCGATTGAAGTCTTCGAACTGGAAGACTTTCTGAATGGCATCCCGATCTTTGACCGTTTGCCAACCATTCCGAAGCAACGGTTCCAGTTCCGATTTGCGTTGCTCTTCAGTCAAACTCTGAAATCGGATTCGTAAAGCTCATTAAGAGAAACTTACTTTGTAAGCCATTTTAGATGAAAGAGTTCTATTAACTGATCAGATGCGTTCGATTGCAAAAAACACACAACTCAACGACCATCAATCAAACCGCGCAACTGATTAATCGGTTCGATTAGAAGATGGAAAACCAAAGGTCACCACAAAAATGTTTTCGAAGAAAACGAAAAAGAATGTTTGGGAAAAAAGCTTTCGAGAAGAAACCATAGGGTTTCCGTTTCGCCAACATTTCCGCTTACGAGAATAATTTATGTTCGTTGAGAAGTTTCTTTGAGTAGGTAAGTAGCCGGCAAATATCAGAAGACATTTTAGCTGTTTATTCTCAAGAAACTTAAACGGATTTCCGACGTCCACAAGTTTGTTCATCATGAAAACGTCGTAAACTTGGTCATCGATGTTGCCAATCGACTGCACCGAAAACAATTGAAATCGACGACCACGAACGTCATTCAACTTAAACTCGTAGATTCTCCAATCTCAGTGCACTTGAGCACTTGCTTTGCCTTGATAGGAATTCAGCTGAAGTTCGCCGGGAGAATCAACGTCAAGTCAACTTTTAGTAGTTGTCGATCTAACAGCAGAAAGAAAGCTTTTTAAGAAAAACAAACCGAAATTCTCTTGTGTGGTGTTTTGTAGTGCCCCGTTGGCCGTTTTTGTCGTAAACTTCCTTGCGACATCTGAATAACTGAGCTTAACGTTTGAATGGAAATGCAAGCAATTGCTAATTTCTAATTTGCGTCTTCAGTTTTCAAGCAATTTGATATCCAAAACTCAACTTATTGTCTGTTCCATCTAAACTTGTATCAGCGTTCCAAAAACTGGTGGTACCTGATTGTTCCTTCTGAACCTGCTAACTTGTCAGCTGCTAATCCCCAGCAACTGAACGTCTTCTCGGTCGACTATCGAATCGACGCGAACGGGTGTGTAAGCCGCCATAGCTCAGTCGGTTAGAGCGTGGGTCTAATAAGCCCAAGGTCGCAGGTTCGACCCCTGCTGGCGGCAAATATTTTTGCTATTGTGGCTCCGATTTCGATTCCTTTTGACTTTTTATGAAACTTTAAAGTTAGAAGTCCTGATTTTATCGGCCCATCACACTGATCCACAATCTCATTGGGTGTGTTTATTTGAATTCACAAACTCAGATGCACAAATCATCAGACGTTTATGTCCGATTTAAAGTTTCACCTTCATTCGAATGTTGTCGGCGTTAATCTCTCGAATCGGGACGAATAAGAATGTTTTTGGAGACAAAGGAATTAGTCAAATATGACGAATAAGCAAACGCCTTTAAAAAACTTATCACGTGATTGTGTTGTTTAACGAAGAATGCAACCTCAAGATAAGATGCAATCTTATCCACTAGCGCAGAGCTCTGAATTTCTGTCCACTGAGGCCGATGGAAATCAACAAAACGGAAGTCGGAACGAAAGCGACAAAACATGTTGTG